>JZLH01S0387283.1:2445-15678 GCA_001188425.1 Eucidaris tribuloides | reverse complement strand
ACCACAGTTAAACAAAATCTGAGCTGCATGATTCCCAACGCTATTGTCTTTGATAAGGTCTAAAAAAGATGCCCTGAAAAAAATTGTATTTAAATATGATTATTTAGTGCTTTAAAAAAGTGAAAATCGTAAGTTGATCGGATTCACCTGCCCATTTCCTCCCACAGACTTACTGTGTGTACACCTACGTTATTTAAACTTGCCCCGAGTTTTAATTTATTCATGCATAACTTGTCATTGGCAGTGTAACTTTCCAAACTTTTTCATTCTAGGGTGTTTATTTGTCCATATGAACACTACAGGGAAACCCCGTTATAACGAGCTCGGATATAGCGAGGTACTGCTTTTAACGACGTGATTGTCTCGGTCCAGTTTTCATTTACATGCTGTTCAATGGAAAGAAGCACTGTTTATTATGAGCTCGGTTATTGCAAGATTTCGCTTATAACAAGGTATTTTTCTCAGCCCATTAATGAAGAAAAACATAAGAAATTCACCTGGTTAAAATGAGGAAATGAAAGTCGCATCGTGCGCTGACCAAATTCTAAATTTTGGCAACGCAAAAATTGCCCAATCATTTCAGAGCACATCACACTTCAGTCTGCCACGCAGCCACGCACAAATCAGCAAGTGTTCGTGTGTGTGTGATGTGCAATGTATAATACACACAACTGCACAGTACACTTACCTGTCTCATACACACAAAGCATGCCTCCCGTACACAGAACTCAACGCAAGTTACGAGCGTGGAGGTTGCTGCTTTATTTGGAGATCTAGTTTTCGTTATTACTTTGGATGAGTATATAAATGAAAAATTATCAGTTTTTTGTTCATAGTTTTGGTGCAGAACAAGTAGAAAAAACAGTGAACAGATGGGTATAATGCCTAGTCCCATACATGTAACATTTTGTGTGATACATTATGTGTACGTTTACAACGAGGTACCTGTTATAGGGAGGTAAAATCGGCGGTTCCAAGTTCCGACAACCTCGTTATAACGGGGTTTCCCTGTACTATGTAGTTCAGATATTAAAATTTGACATTTTTTTAAATTGAAGCTCCACAATGTTAGCCTATCACTTTAAATATAACATGGTGAAATTTATCCAAGATCCTGAACTTTTGAAGTCTTAACCACTGAGCACTGATGTAGTGGTACTCCCGATAAACACAAAGGTTGAATCAGAAAGTGGAAATCTTCAGCATCTTTCCAACAGTACAAAGGAAGACAGATTTGGAACAAACTGAAACTATTGCTTTGTTTTTCAACTGTGTCAATATTTCCATATTGCATGTCATAAAAACACAACAGCTAACTTGAAGACAAACATTACTATGTCCTTCAATGTCTTCTTGATGGAGTTTAGGATGAGATGGTTGACCTGTCCTAGTCAGGACTTAGGTAACTGTACATAACAATTCTCCAGCCTGTTATAACACTTGAAACAGAATTTTTGCTGGTAAAGTAAAAGAATCCCTGAGGTTCACTAGGCCCTAATCTCTCCACATTTGACTCCATTGTTGAAAATGCCTTGAGATGATCCAAAGAACTACGTATGAAAATGCAAAATTCAATGGCACACCTGGTAGTCATACCAACATAGACTTCCACAAGTGCTTCACACAAAGCGAGGATAAATAGTAATTTCTTTTTCAACCCTAATAATCTCATGCATCATAAATTGGCATTACTAGACTTGATGCTTTCTCCCTTTTTTCTCTGTGGTGTGTCTTTAAATCGAAGTTGAAATTTGATTTGCCACTAAAATGTTGTCCACATTTATGGCACTGATATGGCTTTTCTCCAGTGTGAGATCTTATGTGCAGAGTTAAATGGCCTTTTGATCCAAATGCTTTGCCACATATGTTGCACAAATGTGTTTTTTTCTCCAGTATGAATTAGCATGTGTGAGTGATATGTAGTTTAAAGAGTAAAGCGCTTTCCACACTCTTGACACAAATACGGCTTTTCCCCAGAATGCATTTTTACATGACCAGCCAGATAAGATTTGCTACAGAATGTTTTACCACACTCGGTGCATGTGGGCACACTTGCTTGATTGTGTATTATCATATGGTATTTCAAAGCAGATTTCTCTTGAAAACATTTTCCATACTCTTGGCATTGATGTGGCCTTACTTCTGTGTGAGTAGACAAATGATCTTTGAATTAACTTTCATGATCAAACAACTTCTCACAGTCAGGGCACTGGAATGTTAATATGTCACTGTCCTTTTCCAGGTTTTGCTTTTGCTCAAATTTGACAGTTACAGTTTTTGAACATACTTTCATATGTCCCACAAGATCAGAGCCAATGCTAAAGCTTTTGTCATATTCCTGGCATGTAAGGGGCTTTACTTGGGAATGTTTTTGGCACAGAACTATCATAAGCATTCTCTACAGCCACAGACTTGATACCATTCTTTTGATTTGTCTTAACAACAGCATGCCTTTTTAAGTAGTTATTCAAGCTAGATTTCCACCTTTCCACCTTCTTCATGCCTTTTCAGGTGTCTAGCTAAAGCCCAAGTTAAGTTTTGGGGATTTTTTGTTATTTGAAAGCTTTATGCCCCAAAGTCAAAACCCTGCAATAATAGATTCTGAATGTCTTTAATTTTTTTTAAATTAGTTAATGAAAAATCTCGGGGGACCCCCCAGATTTTCGACTATAATTTATATCATAGCATACGAAGGGTTAAAAAGGCTTAAGGTTGCATGTGTTATACCTCATCTGAAAGAGCGGGCTCTGCTCTTTCAGATGAGGTATAACTTATATAACCTTCTTTTTGTCTTTAGTTTTCTTTAAACTAATAATGAAAAATGTCGGGGGGGGGGGACCCCCAACATTTTCAGCTATATTTTACATTTTAGCATCCAAAGGGTTAAAAGGGTTATATGAGCTATATCTCATCTGAAAGAGCAGGGTCTGCCCTTTCAGATGAGGTATAACACATGCAACCTTAAAGCCTTTTTAACCCTTTGGATGCTTTAATATAAAATATAGTTGATATAATACAGGGTGGCCCAGAAAGAATGTTACGGAGTATGATCGCTAATTTCTTCATCATTATCAGCAAAATGTCATTAATTTTTATTTCGTTGGTTAAAACATTCTTTTTCCAATAAAATGATACCAAGATCATTGATTTTGAGTAAGGCGTTTTGATTCTAGGGCTATTTTTCGGAGGCAATGCAATTTCCCAAATTTGCCAATTTTTCAACAGCGGAGGTCATCGGAACGCCGAGATATTCTGGTGTCTCAGCTTGCCATACCAGACAAACCACTATGACAATGGAGACATACCTCGCATCGTCTTCCTTATGAAAGCGAAGGCATTCCAGCCCTTTGTCATCGCGGTATGTCCGGTATGGCAAGCTCACAAGCTGAGACGCCAGCATATCTCGGCGTTTCGATGACCGCCGCTGTTGAAAAATTGGCAAGTTTGGGAAATTGCATTGCCTCCAAAAAATGGCACTAGAATCAAAATGCCTTACTCAAGATCAATGATCTTGGTATCCTGTTATTGGAAAAAGAATGTTATAACCAACGAAATAAAAATTAATGACATTTTGCCGATTATGATGAAGAAATTAGCGATCATACTCGTAGCATTCTTTCTGGGCCACACTGTATATATAGTTAATATAGTTATATATATATATAAATAAAAAAAAACTAAAGACATTCAGAATCTATTATTGCAGGGTTATGACTTTGGGGCATAAAGCTTTCAAATAACAAAAAATTCCCAAAACTAAACTTCAGCTTTAAGCTAGATTTTATTTTAAACAATTTTGTACATACTCTACATTTATGTGGTCTTTGACCAGAATGTATTAATAAATGTTCATTCAGATTGGCCTTCCTGCCAAAAGTCTTCCCACACTCTTCACATTTATGTGGCTGGATTTCAGATTGGATTCATAAATGATCATTCAACTCACTGTCCTGTTCAAATGATTTTCCACATTTTCTACATTTGTATGGATGCCTTTTCCATGTCTTTTCAAGTGTTTCGCTAAGCTAGATTTTGACTTAAAAGATCTTGTACATACTTTACATTTATGTGGCTTCTGGTTAGTGTGTCTTAATAATAGGAAGTGAAATCTCACAAAGAAAATACTTTAGCAGCCATTTCATACTTGTGTCATGCGAGTCGCGCATGCTGTGTCTTACGAGTCAAATGTCAGGGTATAGATGATTGATTTACTTGATCAAGTATTGGATTCGGCTCCAATGTTATCTCGGTTTTGATCTATACCCTTGTTTGCGACTTGTGTGACATGAAACATGCGTGACTCGCGTGACATTTATGTGGAATGGCTGTTAGAACTTTCAATCAGTACACATATTCTTTAGTTAGAATCATACAGGTTCTTGTGAATCACACAGAGGGAAAGAATCAGCGTTATTCTTTCAATGATAATGAATATTCGAGTAAAGACAGGATGATTAGTGGTGAATTGTCGTTGATTCATGAGCCTTTTGACGGCCTTTGCTTCTCTTTGCAAGAGGCATAACAACACAAAAAGGTCAAATAGTAGACAAGCGCTACTATGACGTTGTTGTTCACTGTCTTGTTGAGGCGGTTTTGGAAGAGAGGGCTGAGCTGTGATAGTGAAGACACATGTAGCTGTAACATAACAATTTTCCAACCCATTACATTTGAGCACCTAAAACAGGATTTCTTGGTAAAGTAACAGAATCCCTTTTGTTCACCACACACAAACTTTCCACATATATGGCTCCATAATGCAAAATTCAATGGTGCACCTTGTAACCATTACAACATAAACCTCTACAAATGCTTCACATACAGGCAGGTTGAACAGACAAGCACGAGAAGCTCCACAGAACTCATTCTGGTGATATCATATGAGAGTGAGAACTCCAAAGAAGTTAATTCCTATTCTCGGTTCTAAAGATCATCTACTCTTTTAAACAGACTTTCAGACAAAGTACATTTAATAAATTTAATCCTGTAGCAAGAAAGTGTGGTTTTATATTTCAATGGTAAATTTTAAGTTAAACATTCACATGCATTCCTCTTCTGATCATGTGGTTTTTGAAAATTACCAATTGTCACTCACATGGCTATTCTCCAGTGTGAAATCCGAAGTGCACAGTTAAAAAGCCTTTTCACCCAAATGTTCTCACAACTGTGGCACAAATGATTTTTTTTTTTCCATGACAGTCTGCATGTGCTGGCAGAGTCACAATTGAGCAGTACAGCACTTTACACATTCTTGAAAAATGGAGGAAGTATCTCTGTTAGATCTCCAAAAGTAGTAAATCTCTGTTCACTGACCAACAGTTATAAAATAATAATAATAACAATAATTTAATAATATTTTATTTACCCAGGGTAGCCACTTCAGGCAAATAGACTGTTCTTCCAGCGGGCCCTGCATAACATAAATGTTATTATTACCCTTTTCTGTTCTAGAATGCCGGACGTCTGGCTAGCAAGCAGAAGGTACAATTTTTAAAAAGTCTTTGGTTACTCGGCCGGGGCTCGAACCCGCGACCTTCCGATTGTGAGGCGGACGCCCTAACCACTCGGCCATCACAGCGGTGTTGTCACTCAGTTATCTATACTTTGAACCAACCCATAAAAAATAAAGATTTCCAAACTTTGAAGATTGTGTTGATGATCTGCACACCCTGAAATGAGCTAATCACACTAATCAAGCAAATAGGCTGAAATCATTCAGAGTTAGGGTTTGAGGGCTGAGAGGATACACTGTCTTAAAGATATTCACTGAATTTGAATTTTACACAGCCATCAAAATTGTCTGCATGACATAATTTGTGTATCATTCACTGAAAAATACCTGCTGATTAAAGCTAACAAAAAAAAAAGAAAACTCACATCAGTGTAGTTGGACAATTGTCAAGCGATCTTTGCTACAGTTGGACTCTACCAAATTCAAAATCTGTGGGTGGAAGGTAAATCTAGGGTCTGAAACCTTCACTACTGTTACAATATAAAATAAACTTAACAGCCCAATTTCTAATAATTCATATTTCACACGTTACACTATATGAATCCCAAAGTTTGAACACTGCATTGCTATGTACCTTTCTTTAGCTGGATCAGATCTGAGCAACAGCCTTTAAACCTTTCCCCGAGTGTTCAGCAATATACTTACATGGCAGAACTGGAAAACACAGAAAGGAAACTTTAACATGCACATGCTTTTCTTTCTGATAATACAATTTGCATTACACATTGTTTTCAATACATTATAAGCTCTATCAAGCAGAGGTGCTGTGGCGAGATTGGTAAGGCGTGTGCCTGATAATCTAGAGGTCTCAAGTTCGAGCCCAACGCCCGCCCGGCATTAATGTCCTTCAGCAGGACATTTTTAATCTGCTTTGCTGCTCTCGACCCAGGAGTATAAATGGGTACCTGGTAGGGTGAGAATGACTTGGTTTGTCTGGCTTGATGCGCCTTCTTGGCAGCTCAGCTAGGAGTACTCCCCAGGGAGTGGAAATGGTGCACATCCGTGTGCAGGTTAGTACTGGATGCCAGTGACCAGGGTAATAATATCCAAGCGCATTGAGACTGAGATAATCGGTGATTATGCGCTATATAAGATATTATTATTATCAGCATTGGGTGCCATCACAGATCTTGATGCTTTATCATTTCTCTGTGGTGTGTCTTGAAATGGAGGTTGAGATTAGATTTGCCACTGAAACGTTGTCCACATTTATGGCACTGATATGGCTTTTCTCCAGTGTGAGATCTCATGTGTAGAGTTAAATGCTCTTTTGGTCCAAATGCTTTGCCACATACATGGCACAAATGTGTTTTTTCTCCAGTGTGGGTCCGCATGTGCTTTTTAAGTGCAGATTGAGAAATAAAACGCTTTCCACATTCTTGACACAAATGTGGCTTTTCCCCAGAGTGAATTCTTGCATGAATAGCCAGATAAGATGGCCTAGAGAAAGTTTTACCACACTCGTTGCAAGTGGGCTTATGTGCAGAATTGTGTATGATCATATGGTATTCTAAAGCACTCTTTTGTTTAAAATATTTTCCACATTCTGTGCACTTGTGTCTAGCCCCATTGGCTTCTTTGTGTGTTTGCAATAGATGCTCAACAAGGTTAGACCTGAATCGAAAAGTTTCCTTACATTCTCCACATTCATGCAACTTCTGTTTAGAGTGTGTCAGTAAATGATCAGTGAGATGGATCTTCAGAGGGAAAGCTTTTCCACACTCTTGACATTGATGTGGTCCTACTTCACTTTCTCCATCACTGGATCTTCCATATTCTGGACAATTGTTTGTCTGTACTCTAGCATGCATTTTCAAATGCACAGTCAAGTTAGATTTCGTTCGGTAACTTACCGAACATACTTGACATTTATGTGGTTTATAATCAGTATGTGTTAATAAATGATCATTAAAATGATTCTTCTGGCTAAAAATTTTTCCACACTCTGGGCATTTATGTGACCTTACATCAATAGGTCTTTTTTGTCCTTGTGATTTTCTCAATTGTGGTAATGGAAATGTTGGGCATTTAGCATGTAACTTCATGTGTTTAGTAAAGTAAGATTTTGATTTCATTCTCCTATGACAAATTGTACATTCATATGGTCTGTAATCAGAGTGCGTTAATAAATGAACTCTGAGATGTGACTGAGTGGTGAATGCCTTTCCACACTCTTGGCATTTATGTGGCCTTATTTGAACATGTGTTAGCATATGATCTTTCAATTCATTTTCATGATCAAACACCTTTCTGCACTCAGGACATTGGAATGTGGGCACGTCATGCTTTTTCAAATGCTTCTTTAGGTCAGAGTTAACAGTAAAAATTTCAAAACACACTTCACATTTATATTTCTCACATTCAGAGTGTGTCACCAAATGATCGCTTAGAAACCACTGCGCAGTAAAAGTTTCTGCACACATTTCACCATCATCTGACTTGCGTTTTACTATGTGTCTCTTCAGATGGGACTTACAAGTAAAACTTGCACCACATTTTTGACACTGATATGGATTCTGTACATAGTCTGTTTCTTCGTCTTCAGCAAGATCAGAGTTGCTAATCTTTTCACAAGGGTTTTTTTGAGCATGTGTCAGCGAATGAGCTTTCAATTCATCTTCTTGTTGAAATGATTCGTCACATTGTGTACATTTATAAACACACTCACTTGGATGCTCTTTCAAGTCTTTAGTTAAGTCAGATTGTTCCTGTGGTCTCTGATTAGCATGTACTGATGCATGTTCATGGAATTGGGATTTCCAAACAAATGCCATCCCACATTCTTGACATTTATATCGATTATGTTTGCGAATGTGTTGTTGGAACACAATTTTACGATGAAACAACATTCCGCAATATGGGCATTTGAATATAGTACATTGCATGTCTGTATTAATGTGGGATGTTGTGGTACAAGTTTGTTCACTCACTTCTTTAATTAGGGACTTGTGTTTTATCATGTGTCTCTTAAGATGGGACTTACAAGTAAATTTTTCACCACACTCTTGGCACCGATGTGGGTTCTGATACTGTGTTATCACATGTTGAGCAAGATCAGAATTGCTCCTTAACGTGCATCCCTGTTCTTCAGCATGCACTTTTGTGCTGGATGAGTTGCTGTTTACAGTACTAGAATTTTGTGTAGAGGTTATGGACTTCTTAGTCTGTTTTTTGATAAGCAACAGAGAAATTGTTTTCTTCCTTGGTACATATCCACTCAAAGCTGCTTGCGACATTTTGCTACCACTTGTACCACTACAAACTGAGGAGTTGTCCACGTCCGAGTTTCCACCTCCTGCATTATGTAAAGATATATTTTTGTTTTCTGCTGATTCATTGGTTTCAAGTTCACCTTCACGTAGTTTAATCTCAGTTGTCTCCATGTTTGCCTTGTCTGATTGGTGACACAAAACCTGGTCATCCGGGGTATCTGTGCAGAAATCACAAAGCGTAATACACTTTGGGTAAAATATGATCAATACTGCCTATTATGCAATCACACACAGACACACCACCAAAAGCACACACACACACACACACATACTGGTAAAGACAGCCAAACGTGGACACTTCATATTTGGGTTTCATGATGGCATTTTTTACTGCATATACTGAGATCCTACACACCCAAATTTTATATGAAACTGCTGATAGGTGTATACTGTATGTTGACTACATTATAACTGTGCACCCACCTCAACCCTATACACACCATCCGCAACCCAGGACATATATACACCTGAATTGTATTTGATTACAACCTAACCATGGACATACCCCTATGCCTATATGTTTTCAAAACAAAGTCCCATGTACGTTCTTTTTTAGGCGATTTCCAATCGATTTGTATGTGGTAGGGAACCGTGGACTGTCCACGGTTGAGGAATGTCCACGTTTGCATGCAAAAATCCTGATTAATGTCCACAATTGACGGCATTTACACATGTAAACAAACACAAACACACACACACATACACACACAATACTTTCAGAAAATCCTATGAGGATGCTTCGTTTGATACCTTATTTGTACTTTGATTAAATTACTTTACCTATTGCTGAAATAATATGGCCTTCCCAATTTTAGGAAGTCTCATAAAGATATTAATTTGGTTGGTGGAAAGTTCACAAACTATTTTAATTTTTGTTAATGAATAACACAGGTTTTAAGTGAGGTCATTGAGGTGGAGTCAGTAGTACTTCAATCAAACACAACTTGAAGTTAAGAATGAGTACAAATCATTGGAACAATCAGGGATGACACATCTTTCACACAAGTTCTTTTATGACACCAGTCTTTAATTAACTTTTAATTAACAGCACATACTTTTTGGTTTCATATCAATTTGATTAAATTTAAAGGGATAGGGTCCACAGTTATTTTATTATTTTTTAAAAATGTTTGGGGGGGGGTAGTAGCCAAGAGCCAATACAAGATGAAGCAGCAGCCTACATACAGGGGCTTTCAATATGTATACAATGTTGTAACACTACCAGGAGTGTCACTGCTCTCATAAAACCAATTTTCAAACTATGTACACGTAGAATATGCTTTCTTCAAAGGCACTACACCAAATCATATTGATCACTATTACTGTAAAAATGTTAACTTGGTGATACCCAAGTATAACATTCATACCATTCAGCAGGCTTCTGGTCAAAGAGTCTACTATACAAGTTAATGATAGCTGATTTTCAGTTAACAATAACCTGCATTCCTCACAGAGTATTGAATTGAAATTTACAATGAGCAAGTGCAAAACATTCATTCCTAATAAACCACTGAATGACCCTGTGAAACATTCATTGGTAACATCCAGATAAAACAATCAAGATAATTTTGTACAGCTGCACACTTCCCATTAGTGTTCGGCACGACTTCAGCATTTTTAGACAGTCGATCTGAGTCGCGCCACCAATAGTCGCGAACGACTATTAGGCGGCGCGCACTATCGGTGTTCAATGTCTTAGTGTGTCAGATTGTGTGGTAGGGTGCATGGGTGTCGCAGTCGGGCTCGCAAGTAAGTGCAACTGCTATAGGCCAACACATGCATGATAGCATATTGCACGATTATAGGCTGATCCAAGCTACATTGTTTGGCAGTTCTGCTTTGATGATAGCCTTATGGCCGACTTCACAATATGAAAAACGTAAAGAAAAGAATAAAGAGTTCAAAAGATCAAGCAGTCCGTACACATACACAATTATATGCTATCATTTGTCATTGACACAATGAATTGGTAGTTCTTGTTCAACTTCTTTACGTCTTTTGACTCAGTTATTTAATACAAATTAACATGTGATAAAAGTCGGACTAATTGCGTTCGAATATCGTAGTTCGCGACTTAGTCGTGCAACACTAACTCCCATTATAGCGAACATGCTTAAAACAAAATTCCTGTTACAACGAATTAAAAATCCAGGTCTCAAAACTATGATCTATACATGTATATCTTTATATACTCTGACTGTTCTGTTATAACAAAATTTTGATACAATGAAAGAAAACTGCCGGCCCAGAGGACGTCGTAGGGAAAGTGATTTTCCATTTACCGGTAAATCAAAATGGAAAATCCATTTGGTTTTTACTTTTCATGTGAAGATTAATGGAATTCATGTTTTTGAAGTGTGCATTTTCTATGACAAAATGGAATTTCCATTAATAGATCAAGTTGGGACAGAATTACAGGTTTTCAGAAACAGAAAAGACCATTTTTTGAAACTGAAAATCACTGTCTCTAACGTCGTTATAACGGGAGTCACCTGTACTAGCCAGTTCATCTGATTCAAGTATGTGCAGAAGTGCTTTCTTAAGCCCAAGTCCAAGTTGCATACACATGATAAACAAGAGCCCCGGGGGGCATGACGCTCACCTGAGATCTCGCAAACTCTCTATGGTACACATAGAAAAAACATCAGCTATATGTATAGTTTTGGCCCTTGGAGCCTGATATCTGGGCACCCATGTAGCTAAATGAACTATTTGGAAAACTTTACATCCCCTTGCCATATAGCTGATTTTGCCAAGTTTAATTAAATTCTAACATCCGTTTTTATACAAACAAGGCACGCTCTAGTGTCTTAACATTTGACCTTTGACCTACCTATGTGATCTTGACCCCAATTTAACATTGAGGTCACTATACATGTAGTATCTACCATCCAAGTTAGTCACAAACGGGCCAATACCAACCAAAGAAGAAACTTGACTTCATTTCACCTTTGAAATACATATGTGACCTTTGACCCCCAAATAACATTAAGGTCCCTGTTACACATCTACCACCAAGTTTGGTTACAAATGGGCTTGTGGTTAGAAAGTTACCTAGTTTGAGCCCTTGTGGGCCCTGCCCCTGAGCCCCCAGGGGGGCCTAGTGTACCATTCCAGAAAACCTCTATCCCCTCCCCCTGAGGATCATTCCCACCTAGTTTGGTTTAAATCCATTGATGTAAATGTGAATTATTCCCATAGGGCCCCATCCCAAACTTTGGACCCCCTTAGGGGCCAAACGGGGCCACCCTGGGCATTGCCATGAGGAACATTAATTTAGCACATATAGAGGTATCTACACACAAAGTGGCTTAACTAAACTATTTCTGGATCTAGAGAAGAAGATGTTTGAAAACTGTCTACTTTTGGCCCTTTAGGGCCCTGCCCCTGGGCCTCCAGGGGGGCCAGGTGTACCATTTGAGGGCCCTTGAATCCCCATCCCCTAAGGATCATTCCTGCCAAGTTTGGGCAAAATCCAATCATGCATTTTGAAGAAGAAGCTGAAAATGTGTAAAAGTTTACACACGACGAACGACGGACGACGGACGAAAAGCGATCGCAATAGCTCACTTGAGCCTTTGGCTCAGGTGAGCTAAAAAGAGCCCACTCATGACTTCCAGACTTGAAGACATATTGACAACCATGAGCACTGGTGAGGAGTAGTCATGGATGTATGCAATATGGCCAGAAACCGAGGCTTAGTTTTCAAATTTGAAAGATCCAGGGTCTCCAAAGGTAAACACAACAAGACATGTAAGCAATGTGAAAACCAAAGTGCACAGTAAAACAGGGACCGTACACTTACACATTTTCAAATTTCCCTGACTTTTCTTTGTCTTTCTGGAGCAGAAAACTCTGAAGTCCATGACCATTTTTACATGTTTAAAGCTTGTATAAGGGTTGTTTCACAATCAGGGTACATATTGCCAAAAACCATTATATGACTTCACTGCAGGAAATGAATTCACTTGTTGTTGTAAACGTTCATACCCAGCAATTGGCCACTACACAGTCTGTCTACAGCAGCGAAGAAACTGTTTGAAATGGACAACTTAGGTACAAATTGTGTATGTTTGTGTCAATTTTGAACAATTTCACAGTCTCATCTGATCTTTATGAATTTATGAACATTATCATTAATGACACCAATGACAATTACAGATCAGGGAGACCTGGAAAGTAAAAACTGAATCTAGCTTATTCAAATTCCAAACCCTTATGAGATGGTGACATGTTGAGAAATTATGATGCTGCGTCAAAATCTGGAAGGAAATTCCGTCAAAAATGTCCTCTCCGAATTTGACGTAAATATGGCATACCTAGGCATTCTCAAGGACAGCGTTTTGTTGTCATAAAAAACAAGTCATCTATACCCTTCAAACCTGTAACATTCACTTTGTCCATACTCCTCAAGTTTTCAGTTGGTAAACATTACAAAGTCGCTAGTTGAAA
>JZLH01S0387261.1:51267-67278 GCA_001188425.1 Eucidaris tribuloides | reverse complement strand
ACTGACCGTAGACATGATAAGAGTTTGAAATTCAAGTGAAGAGAAGCCGCAAGTTTCTGGATATACTGTCAATCAACCGCACAACAGATGAATTGCGCATCTGCAACACACTAGAGTGCATGGAATTCCAGCAGAAGTGAAAGAGAATACACAGTACTGGTTGACGATGGAAAGTCTTTCATCAAAATTTCACGTTTCATTGGTTTCCAGGTGAGAGTAAATTACATGTACATTTGAATTATAATGTGGGACCAATTCACTTCATATGCAATAAAAAGTTGAGTGATTGGCAGTTGAACAGGTGAAGTTTTCCCATTCCAATGCTAAGTGTATAATTAACCAGTCCCACAAATTGATTTCTGTGTTAGTACATTGTCAGCAGTGGGGATTTGTGCAGCAGATTTGTCAAAAATGAAGTGTTCTGTTGTTTTCAACTACTCTCTCCTGTACTGTAGTGACATTTTCAGAATACCATGATCTGTTCACAGAAGGTTTGAAAGCAGCAGATATTAAAATGATGTTGTTCTGCAAGTACTCATCCAGTACTGCATATTCTCTTTAATAAAACACCACAAAAAGGTTCCTCTTTCTAAATCATGATTCAGAAGTCAAGCCATTCACGAAAGGAAACATGGTGTAATTTGGGAGAATCTTGATTAGAAATGTATTTCTAGAGCACAATTTGAATTTTGTCATTTGATTTGCAATTGTGATTCTAGTTTGCTTTTACACAGGTAAAAGAAACATTAACACCATAAAGCCATAAATATTATTCCCTGGAATCTATATGGGCTTTAGAATCTAAATTGGTGATTCATGACCCAAAAGGCCCACCCTACCTTAGTGGAAAAAGACAAATGATTTGTTCAAACTCTGTAACAGAGGTGAGTCACAAAATTAGATTAAATTTTCAAGATGTCTGAAGTTTGTCATTTTTCTTCCATTTAGCTGGAAGGTGATAACTTTCATGGCTGGTGAAATCTATAATACATACATGTATGTATTTGTTAAAAACAATGAATCACAATTACAAAAGGAAATTCTGCAAAGATCTCACAGGGTCACTGACTGGCTGGGTGGGGCACAACCAGGTAGGGTGCAGTGGGGGTGGGTAAAGTAGGTGGTAGGGTGCAGTGGGGTGGGATAGAGGTAATGTACACAATGACTAAAGATCACTCAAACAATTTCAATGTCAGGGTGCCTGAAACTTGCAGAAGAAAGTTATATTGGAAACACACATTCCATGGCTTTTTCAAACCACAAATGCAATATTTTACAAGTAGGTTAAAGGTAAATGACATGATAGGGGTATTCCTCAACTTGGGCTGAAACTACTCTAGAATCAAGTAAACTATGCAAGGATTCTCCTGTAAAAATCTTGTACTCAAACGTGACTCATTCTAAAATAAATAATGTACAATATCACTCGTAGCAAGTAAACTGCTGTGTGGCTCTACTATGGGGCTTATTTTTATCGCCACTGGATAAATTAAGATACTCCAATGTTTATGCTTGATTCTCCTGAACTAAACAAATTACACGACAAATCTCCAGGTGGGATCCACTCCTGCTAGTGTATAGTTGGTATATATTTCAACTGATTTGCTTCTTCTTGACGCATTTCAAGTGTTCCAGATCATGTCACTAACCTTTAAGGGTAAGAATTAACTTTCATACAAAGGCCAAAGGAGAGAGAAATAAAGTTATGTGTAATGTACACAATGAATTGGCAGAAATTTTAGCAGGAAATCAACAGTGTTTTTTTAATTAAATGTACAGTAGGCCTATATTTGCTTTACATCACACACAAATTGAGGGGCTTACTTTAATAGATTGCCAAAAAAAATGACACTATTTGACCCACTTGACCTCTGACCTCTGAGTTGAATGAATGCATCACCTTCACACAGGCTGACCCACTTTCCTCTTATACCACATTTCTGAATATTTCTTATTAATTTCATTTGTCATTTTCTTTTTTTCAGCCCAGGTACAACATGGACAAGTTCCAGGAATATGTGGGCAGGCAGTTGCTATTTCCAGAAAAAATATCATCAAAGAAATTTGATCTCAAACTTTACATGCTGGTTTATCGGATTATACTCACTGCAAAGTCTCCATGCGTCATATTGAAATTACTACTGTAAATGATTCAGAATCTTCTCTGCTACTGAAATTGACCACAATAAGTGATTTTAGATGGAAAAGTACTCATTAAAATATGATTACTCATTGAGCTGATTGTTTCATTCTGAATTATGTATAAATGCCACCCTCATCATATGTCTACAATCAAATTTGGTGTTACTCTGTGTGTGTTTGTGGGTGTGTGTGATGTGTGTGTACAGTGTGTGTGTGCAAGCATGTGTGCTTTTGTATAAGTATGTGTGCATTTGTGTTTGTATTTGTGTCTGTGTCTGTGTCTGTCTGTGTCTGTCTCTCATTGTCACTGTATGTGTTTAGTAATCTAGCTTGTGTGAAAGTATTTTGTTCCCTGGAAATCATCATCATGGTAACAATATTTTCAAATACATATGCTTGAAATTAATTTTTTATGTGTATACTTTCATGACATACTGTACCTACATCTACAAGTATGTACAATAGCATGTCAGTGAAAACAAAATCAGCCAAATCTATGCTTTGTATCACCATGTACCATAATAATACACGAACATGATGAACTTGTAAGTGACTACTGTACATGTATGTATGTCTGTCATTTCACTCAATATGTTGCTGGAAATCACACCCATGACGCTATAGACCCATGATCACATTCTCGTCTGAATCCCACAACGTGCTGTGCATGTGTCTGTAGTATGTAGGCCTACTGTAAGGTGGGCACAAACTTCATGTACGTATGTATGGCATGGAGTAATTACACAATATCATGTAGGCCTATTAATACATGATATTGTGATGAGTATGTGCTGGCATGGGTGACAATAGAAATATCTTGGCCACGGATGGCTTACATGACATAAAATACTTTCACCATTGATGAAAATGCACCTTTTCCCAAAGTGATTTGGTCATATTTCTGCAACAAATTCTATGTTTTATAGGCAGAATATGCCTTACTGTTCATGTTTGTGTTTACTGGTAGCCCCCACCCTGCCTGTCCACTTTCACACAATATTATTGTGGATAGTCACTTAAAAATGAATGCTGTAAATATACACAGTAAGAAGGCCTACTGCACGTAAGACAATATAAGCATAAAGTAAATGGACCATCATTGACACCATTAGCACACACACACACACACACACACTCTGCTGTGACTTCAGCACCACATGGTGATTATAAGATGATGAGCAATCTGATTTGACCTTTTCTGAATTTCAATCAAGTTTACTACACACAGGTTATTATTATTATTGGAAATGTGTTACACGTACATGTACATGTAGGCCAGTTTTAGTCCAATTACACAACTGCAACATGGTTGTAAAGGCATTTATTCTGAAATTTTGTTGCGCACAAATGCACAGATTCAAAAGTCCTTCATGGTCTAGCACCCAAATATACAGGTATATTCCTGACAAAAAGTTGTCATCACACAAACAAAGATCATCTATCATTATGCAGGGCTCGACACTAGCACTTGCCTGCTTGCCCGGGGCTAGTAAAAACTCAAAATGTTAAACTTTACTTGCCCGATTGGGCAAGTAAAATTTTGATCATGAAATGAGCAAAATATGTCTATAACACAAAAATATGTCTAAAATTTTGTGTTTAGGTCTATTTCAACATTATTTCATTCATTGTATTTGATTTCATGACTCAACTTCATAAATCACACCTATTGCAACCCCCAGAATTAAAATGATAAATGTCCAATGCTATAAAAAGCCTTATTGTTTAAATTTATTGAGAAATCATTTTTAATGTTTTTGTTAGTTGTTTATCGGACAAGTAAATCTTTCATTCTGGCAAGTGAATATCTGAAAGTGATTATTTTACTTGCCCGACACGTAAGCAGGCAAAAACATTAGTGTGGAGCCCTGCATTATGTAATGTCATTTGAAGTTTATTCCATCCTTCGACAAAAAAACACATTTACAAATTGCTGCACCTGAGTTATGGAATGCTCTGCCCAGTAATACATTTTATTCATTGATGTACATTTATATCAATTGTCCAATTTGTGCAATTTGCTTTTGCAATCATGATTCCAGTTCACCTTCACAGAGGTAAAATTACTGTAATTAGTGTGATCTGCAATTTGCAGTACATCTGCACTCATGTTTTGGCCGTCATTTAAAGATCGAAGACACAGAAAACAGTTTTTTGATTACACCTACCAGCAGCCTAGTGTCAACTTATCAACAACATTTCTGGGTAAGATTGTCACAAATTTAACCAAATAAACACAATCTTAAAAGAAAGAGTAAATTTATAGCACTCCAATTTCATGAATTCTCGGGCCTAGTGATATCATATCTTGTTTTTGTTTCTTGGAAACCAATACTCTGGGACACCACAAAACATGTAGGCCTACATATACGACAATACGAAACAAAAATGTTGGCCAGCCGAAATAAAAATGCAGGAATCAATAATTAAAGTATTTCGCTGGTATGCACTTGATAGCAAGCCATAATGTACTACGGCTACGAAAGATGTACACACTATTAGTTTAACCCATTGGAGACCAAGTATGAGATATTTCGTGTTGGGGTCTATGGAAAATCAAAATGTGTCTTAGGAGCGTCCCCAATGGGTTAAATGCCTACAGGGAAACTACACGAAATAACCACACATTGTCTGTTACTATGCAGGGTGCGACATAACCGCTTGCCCGATGGCCCGGGGCAAGTAAACATCACAGTCGGGCAAGCATTTTGGAGTGTCAACTAAAAATGCTTGCCCGAATCGGGCAAGTAATAATTTGCAAAGCAAACCTAAGTAAATACCAAAACTGTATTGAAACAGAAATGAAATAAATAGCTGTTTTTACGGAGGAAACGCTGGCCAAAACATCGGCAATTATTTGCTCAAAATGCGTTCTGCAAACACGCAAAATTAACGGGCGCAGTGCACGAAGTCGGCATTTCAACACACATCCATGGCTTTTCAAACCACAAATGCAATATTTTACAAGTAGGTTAAAGGTAAATGACATGATAGGGGGTATTCCTCAACTTGGGCTGAAACTACTCTAGAATCAAGTAAACTATGCAAGGATTCTCCTGTAAAAATCTTGTAGTCAAACGTTGACTCATTCTAAAATAAACAATGTCAATATCACTCGTAGCAGGTAAACCTGCTGTGTGGCTCTATATGGGGCTTATTATTATCGTCCCCAGATAAAATTAAGATACTCCAATGTTTATGCTTGATTCTCCTGAAGTAAACAAATTACAGACAAATCCTCCCAGGTGGGAGATCCACTCCTGCTAGTGTATAGTTGGTATATATTTCAACTGATTTGGTTCTTGAGGCATTTTCAAGTGTTCCCAATCATGTCACTAACCTTTAAGGGTAAGAATTAACTTTCATACAAAGGCCAAAGGAGAGAAAAATAAAGTTATGGGTAATGTACACAATGAATTGGCAGAAATTTTAGCAGGAAATCAACAGTGTTTTTTGAATTAAATGTACAGTACAGTAGGCCTATATTTGCTTTAAATCACACACAAATTGAGGGGCTTACTTTAATAGATTGCCAAAAAAAAAAGACATTACTTGACCCACTTGACCTCTGACCTCTGAGTTGAATGAATGCATCACCTTCACACAGGCTGACCCACTTTCCTCTTATACCACATTTCTGAATTTTTCTTATTAATTTCATTTGTCATTTTCTTTTTTTCAGCCCAGGTACAACATGGACAAGTTCCAGGAATATGTGGGCAGGCAATTGCTATTTCTAGAAAAAATATCATCAAAGAAATTTGATCTCAAACTTTACATGCTGGTTTATCGGATTATACTCACTGCAAAGTCTCCATGCGTCATATTGAAATTACAAATTACGTACTGTAAATGATTCAGAATCTTCTCTGCTACTGAAATTGACCACAATAAGTGATTTTAGATGGAAAAGTACTCATTAAAATATTATTACTCATTGAGCTGATTGTTTCATTCTGAATTATGTATAAATGCCACCCTCATCATATGTCTACAATCAAATTTGGTGTTACTCTGTGTGTGTTTGTGTGTGTGTGTAGTGATGTGTGTGTGATGTGTGTGTACAGTGTGTGTGTGCAAGCATGTGTGCTTTTGTATAAGTATGTGTGCATTTGTGTTTGTATTTGTGTCTGTGTCTGTGTCTGTGTCTGTCTGTGTCTGTCTGTGTCTGTCTCTCATTGTCACTGTATGTGTTTAGTAATCTAGCTTGTGTGAAAGTATTTTGTTCCCTGGAAATCATCATCATGGTAACAATATTTTCAAGTACATATGCTTGAAATTAATTTTTTATGTGTATACCTTCATGACATACTGTACCTACATCTACAAGTATGTACAATAGCATGTCAGTGAAAACAAAATCAGCCAAATCTATGCTTTGTATCACCATGTACCATAATAATACACGAACATGATGAACTTGTAAGTGACTACTGTACATGTATGTATGTCTGTCATTTCACTCAATATGTTGCTGGAAATCACACCCATGACGCTATAGACCCATGATCACATTCTCGTCTGAATCCCACAACATGCTGTGCATGTGTCTGTAGTACATGTATGTAGGCCTACTGTAAGGTGGGCACAAACTTCATGTACGTATGTATGGCATGGAGTAATTACACAATATCATGTATTAATACATGATATTGTGATGAGTATGTGCTGGCATGGGTGACAATAGAAATATCTTGCGTTATATCCTACAACAACAAAAATGTCCTTGTAGGAATTGGCCACGGATGGCTTACATGACATAAAATACTTTCACCATTGATGAAAATGCACCTTTTCCCAAAGTGATTTGGTCATATTTCTGCAACAAATTCTATGTTTTATAGGCGGAATACGCCTTACTGTTCATGTTTGTGTTTACTGGTAGCCCCCACCCTGCCTGTCCACTTTCACACAATATTATTGTGGATAGTCACTTAAAAATGAATGCTGTAAATATACACAGTAAGAAGGCCTACTGCACGTAAGACAATACAAGCATAAAGTAAATGGACCATCATTGACACCATTAGCACACACACACACACACACACACACACACACACACTCTGCTGTGACTTCAGCACCACATGGTGATTATAAGATTATGAGCAATCTGATTTGACCTTTTCTGAATTTCAATCAAGTTTACTACACACAGGTTATTATTATTATTGGAAATGTGTTACACGTACATGTAGGCCAGTTTTAGTCCAATTACACAACTGCAACATGGTTGTAAAGGCATTTATTCTAAAATTTTGTTGCGCAGATTCAAAAGTCCTTCATGGTCTAGCACCCAAATATACAGGTATATTCCTGACAAAAAGTTGTCATCACACAAACAAAGATCATCTATCATTATGCAGAGCTCGACACTAGCACTTGCCTGCTTGCCCGGGGCTAGTAAAAACTCAAAATGTTAAACTTTACTTGCCCGATTGGGCAAGTAAAATTTTGATCATGAAATGAGCAAAATATGTCTATAACACAAAAATATGTCTAAAATTTTGTGTTTAGGTCTATTTCAACGTTATTTCATTCATTGTATTTGATTTCATGACTCAACTTCATAAATCACACCTATTGCAACCCCCAGAATTAAAATGATAAATGTCCAATGCTATAAAAAGCCTTATTGTTTAAATTTAGTGAGAAATCATTTTTAATGTTTTTGTTAGTTATTTATCGGACAAGTAAATCTTTCATTCTGGCAAGTGAATATCTGAAAGTGATTATTTTACTTGCCCGACAGCCAAGCAGGCAAAAACATTAGTGTGGAGCCCTGCATTATGTAATGTCAAAGTTTATCCAACCCTTAGACAAAAAACACATTTACAAATTGCTGCACCTGAGTTATGGAATGCTCTGCACAGTAATATATTTTATTCATTGATGTACATTTATATCAATTGTCCAATTTGTGCAATTTGCTTTTGCAATCATGATTCCAGTTCACCTTCACAGAGGTAAAATTACTGTAATTAGTGTGATCTGCAATTTGCAGTACATCTGCACTCATGTTTTGGCCGTCATTTAAAGATCGAAGACACAGAAAACAGTTTTTTGATTACACCTACCAGCAGCCTAGTGTCAACTTATCAACAACATTTCTGGGTAAGATTGTCACAAATTTAACCCAATAAACACAATCTTAAAATTATAGAGTAAATTTATAGCAATCCAATTTCATGAATTCTCGGGCCTAGTGATATCATATCTTGTTTTTGTTTCTTGGAAACCAATACTCTGGGACACCACAAAACATGTAGGCCTACATATACGACAATACGAAACAAAAATGTTGGCCAGCCGAAATAAAAATGCAGGAATCAATAATTAAAGTATTTCGCTGGTATGCACTTGATAGCAAGCCATGATAATGTGAACATGCATGTATCAATGTACTACGGCTACGAAAGATGTACACACTATTAGTTTAACCCATTGGAGACCGACCAAGTATGAGATATTTCGTGTTGGGGTCTATGGAAAATCAAAATGTGTCTTAGGAGCGTCTCCAATGGGTTAAATGCCTACAGGGAAACTACACGAAATAACCACACATTGTCTGTTACTATGTTTTATCCCTTTGGACCACAAATGAGTGTGATGTTACAGATCTAAAACATGCTGTACATGATTAGGATAGAGATTCTGTCACATGAGACCCCTTGCAAATAATATGAAGGCTACAATTTTATAAATGAAGATATATGTCACCAGTACACACAACTTCGCCTTTCACCTTGAACCAAGCAGCTACAAATAACATCATCATGTGGCTATGTCATTATACTCTGAGTCCCCCCCCCAACTCCCCTTCCTCAGCCCCAGATTCCCACGCCCCCTCCCCCCCCCCCCCCCCGCTTCCCCAAAGCTGACAAACACCCAGTCTCCCCTGGCCACCAGCCCATCCAGCCAATGTCACTGCTAGTGTCAAATGTTTGGCATTGTTAACATTCTTTACATTTCTTAGAATTCCAAAATGTCTCAATGATATGCATTTATAGTATCGTTAGTGGAGCGTGTCTTCACGACGACGAAGCGCGATGCACTTTTGTCACGGTGTGAGAAACTGAAAAGGTCAAGGATACGATTTGTTTGAGGGGCTTTATGAGCTACTAGAACACCGGGAGTACGAACGCAGACCACAGGGTTCTCTTGTATGTTGGTTTGATATGTATGTCAGCTGTGTTTGTGAAGAAGAAAAATTACATGGAACCGGCAGAATATGTTTATTGTGAACTGTATGAAGCCCTCTGACTACTTGAGGCGCCATGTAATAAAACAGCTCCAGGGGTGGATTCATGATTTTTCTGGGTGGGTCATGATCATAATTTTGGGGACCTTTGCACAATGAAATAACAGCAAAATGTGAATAAAATGTACACAGTGATCAAGGCTTTTTTTCATTTATATCATTGTGAAATGTCCATTGGGAAAAAAAGTCTTTGGAAAAAATGGGGACCGTTTGAAATTTGAGGGGGGTGTCATACGACCCTCCCTACAGCCTCCAATGTACATTGTACAAGTCAGGTTATTTGTAGCCCACTGAATACAAAGACAAAGATGGGGCTCTACCAGCAACCAGTGTGCAATTTGAATTGAAGATGTACTTCAAAACAAAGCTTTAACCATTTAATTCTTCAATTCAATATAAGCTGAAAGGTGAATATGAAAGGTGAATATGAATACTTTACAAAATAGGCCTACTTCCCAAATTTTTGATCTGTAATTTTATGAGGAGTATATGTTATTGATTAGCCTCAAAGCAAACTCAATAATTTATCAGTGGCTATGTCTGGTGACTCTGGTAGCTGGGCCTTGATCCTGTGTGCCCCAAATTACATACAATTTCTAGGAAATCTTTGATTAATGGGTTCAGTTTTGAAAATTATTGCTGTCACTATCAAGATATCTAAGGACAAATATTACCATGATAATAAATATCAGCTAGATGGTTTGTTCTAACAATCCTGAGTGATTTTGACATTTTAACGCACTGAACGATACGTTTGAAGTGCATATTTTTTCAGGGCTGCCACTTGCACGATAACACAACATTTATATAGATCTAGCTCCTAATACAAAAGTTGTTAGG
Organism: Eucidaris tribuloides; assembly: GCA_001188425.1. Classification (NCBI taxonomy): domain Eukaryota; kingdom Metazoa; phylum Echinodermata; class Echinoidea; order Cidaroida; family Cidaridae; genus Eucidaris; species Eucidaris tribuloides. The sequence continues at coordinate 57,035 of JZLH01S0387261.1, read as the reverse complement.
TGCTGTGAGAATGATTTTAAATTAAAAACAATATTACAAAGCTTATTGGTTACCAGGGGTGTATGCAGGATTTTTTCTGAGTGGGTCGTGATGATAATTTTTAACCTTTTCACTATGAAATTACAGCAAGATCATAGATATGATTTAAAATGTCATTTCTGCAGGTGGGTCCTGACCATAATTTGTTGGACCTTTTCACAATGAAACAACAGCAAAATGTGAAAAGGCCTTAGAAAAATGTGTTTGAAAATATGTGCACCTTTTGAAAAATAGTTTTGTTCACATACAAGTATATCATATGACAATGGCAATCCCAACCCCCCCCCTTCCCTTTTCATACCCCCTCATTTACCAATTATCAAATGATGCCATTAATGCTTAAAACAAAAGAGGGGAGTGGCAAGAGGTATTAGAGGAAAGTCCCTGGCAGTTCCCAGGCTAAGTCAGATAATCCATCCACGCTGTTTCCAAGCACTCAGTAAGGACTCACTGAAGAGACAATAACAGTGGAGAGAAAGATGAAGGCACACATGTACACAGACACATTGCCTACACATACATTGATACATACACACACACACACACACACACACACACACACACACACACACACACACACACACACACACACACACACACACACATACACAATACACATACACACACTAACATAGCACATACACCACAGCACACAAATACATGCACAGCACTACACACACATCACCACAACACAGCACTCACATATTAACACAGTAACACACGACACATATACAGTAACACACCACATACACTCATAACACACAATACACACACATAACACAAGTAACACTCACACAAGCCCCACACCACACACGACACACACATACACACAACACGCACTTAATAAAGAGACAATGGGGCAATGACGCAAATGGAGCAGCAAAGAAAGCAATAAGGTCTGAGAGACGCACCCCAACTGATGGCTGTGAATGTCTATTCAATGCACACGATGGACTATTATCCACTGCGTGTATGAAGGTTGAGGAAGAAAGTCCAAATACACAGAAACAGAAATAAGGGAGAAAAAAAATACAATTTCCCTATTTTTCCTGTAATGATTGGTAGGGAAATGGATGTGAAACTGTTATGGAAAATATGAAGGGAAATGTGATATGATGTATTGTAAACTATGGGGGGGGGGAATATGGTATTTACTGTACAGAAAGAAATAAATATAATTGTCATGCGTGCAAGTGAGAGAAAAAAGCTATGGGCAAAGAATTACAACGACAAGACGTAGATGCTTGATGAATTTAAGGCAAAATTGGTTTTCAGTACACGTACAGTGACAGAAGGCGAAAAAAATACACGGGCTTCGGGGCGATTTCAACCCCGAAATTGCAAAAGAAGCCCCCCAAACCATGTGTAAAAGTAAACGCCCCATAAATTGCCATGAGCTTCAATACAAAAGAGTATCTGGAAAGGCATTAAAAACGGTAAAAGTAGCCCCCTGAAAAGAAAAAATTTTATTTTTTTCGCCTGACGGGAGAGGTGTACAGTGATTATAAGGATGTAAGGGGGTGGGGGGGAGGGGAGGGTCCAGAGATGAGCCTGTGAGAACTTCTGCACATTTTAGTTCAGCCCACATACACATGAATCAACTATCATCACACATATTACAGCCATAATTGAGTGAAAGGCTGTCGAATGGTTACCACTGATTCAAGTGACACACTTATTGAGTTCTTCTACTGGTTCCACATTATTTCCCCCACCCGGGGCATTCTTTTGGCTTTCTGTATTTCTCAAATATGAAGGCGATCATGTAATTCTCAGGGCAGTAACTGATAATAAGCTCATACAGCGAAAAGCACACCAGAACAAAAAAGAAAATTGTTTATGCAAATTCTGATCACTACACCACACCCTTACAATGTAACTTTACACCTTTTTTTGCGCATTATTTTATGATGAACAACTTGCTACATGGAGTCACATATGTATGCATACTTACCGGATGTGTACAATGTAGCCCATACTGTAGAAGTGAAAGACCTACCTCTGCCGCGCCCCCCCCCCCATGACAAAAAGGCAATAACTGACATTTTTTCCCAAAATTAGTTATATAGTGTATGGGACTCAGTAAACACACTCCCTGCAGCAAACAAAAACATTAATCTAATAGTGTCGCCTTTGTTTCATAAATCCGCTTGTTGAAATGGACACTGAATAGGGCTTTACGTGTTGAACAAAATACATTTTTGCTTAATATCTCCAAAACGCCAAAATGTCCAGTATATGCCTTTTGTCATAGGGGGGGGCAGTACTGGCTACACTGCTGTAAAAATTAGCGCTGGCTATACAACACTACCTCAGAGACTGTCATGGCAACGAATAATTCCAACACCAAACGAAAGCAAATTCATAAACCATTTACCATATCATAAGACCAGAGAAATCTATGAACAAATGGGCAATGGCTTAAGACTTACACTGTCAGCACCTGCGATGAACAAAAAATTCCAAAATTTCGACTAACACCAGCCCTTTTGCTAAACGGGGGGATAGGTTTAAACCTAAAACACCAAGTGCCACCCCCCCCCCTGCGTACGCGTATGCAACTGTATACAAGCTTGCTTCTTGATTTTCTACTCCTTTGTTTGACTAATAATATTGTAATCATTACAGAATAAAATCAAAATAAATTGTTTTTGAAATGAACATGGTTTAAAATGTAATCATTTAAATTTTTGTTCATGGATTATGTGAAGAAAACTGTTTCCCTTGTCGTTAATTACTTTATCTATTGATTTAATGTTCATAGGTAATATGTATAGTGATTTTTTTTTTTTTATTTTTTTTTGTACATGTATTCATCATCATCTTGGTACAAAAAAATGGAAAATTCAATTTAAATTTCAATATCATGGCATATCATCGGCTTACATGTATTTACTTGTCGTCACTGAGCACCAGATTGGTAGAAACCAATTTTTTTTTTTAGGACAGTTAATTTAGATGATTGACTTTGTCAATCACTTCATATTACATTGGTGAAGGAATACTGTTGGCACCGACACCCGAAATGAAAAAAGGTCTAGGCAATGCTCCTGTACGGAGGAGGGAAACCATCCTATAATGGTTAAAATGCACCTGCAATAAAATTGTTAGAAAATTTAATGTATACTGCATCATTCTGGATCAATTTTACAACAGTGCTAGCTCCAAACAGCTTCTCTGGGCAACTTACACAACCATGGACATGAATGTAATGAGTCTTTGAGACCAAGCTGACAAGTTATTTGATTGTGAAGCAAAGTGCACAATTTAGGATATATGTTCGCAAATTGTAGGTCACACACTGACAGTGACACTAACTTAACAAATACTTTTGGTTTTATTTAGATAGCACAAAGAATCTTGTATTTGGTGATAAATTCGCCTTTGTACACTACTCAAGCAATTGAGGCTTTGACTAAAGGATGGGGCATGAGATCAGTTTTGCAAGCGTGAATATTGTCGATAGTAACAATTTTTTTTATGTCAGTATTGTTTTGGCCTTCTAACTCGATTAATCATAGAACACAATATTGAGCAGAGATTGCTAACCTCTTACCTCTAACGCTCTTGAAAAATATATTTTTTTGCACAAAGTGCATCCCACAAAAATATATTGGAGAGCATTTTCTCAAGTATATGGAAAGTGAAAAAGTACTAAATACTGCAAGAAATTAAGTCTTGACATAACTGTGGGCGCCGAGCAAGAGCGAAGCCATGCAGCGTGGGTCCAGGGGTCCAAGCTCTAGATGTGAGGCATCCTTTAAAGTGGGCCCAGAATGCTCTAATTAGATGTAAAATATTGAAAATCACAAATCAAAGTGCAAAACAAATTTAACGACAATTTATAATTTTCATCAACGACGGCTTTCATAGCCCCAATTCGGAAGGCCGAATGCGCCAAAAGTGGCGCGCAGCTGCCGCTATTTGAGAACGCCCTGGCCTACGATGATATTGCACTGTATACAAGGGCTTTCTGATTTCCAACGAAATCCTGCTTTTCACGTGGTTCCAAGGAGAACATAGGTTAATATGTACATGTATGCTGTACTTAGTGTGGGGATGCTTTATGGTTAAGAAACACTGAAAAGAAGAAAAAGCAAAATTGGAAATTAACTTAAAGGGTTGGATGATGGGAATCCATGGGCCGTGTTAACTCCGATGGGATTTGTCAGAATCTCAGAGGAAACAGTTATTATGAGAGAGTTTGTGTAACCAAGTCCAGACAAATCGGCACGACGGGGTCAATTGTTCGGAGATTTCATAGTCGCCACGTGTAGCAAGTTCAAATCAAACATTATTAATGGGTTAATTCAATTTATCTAACACAACTACCGTAACATCAAGACCATGATTAAAATGTGACTAGCTGGTCCAACTCAACGATAAAAGCATACAGTGGAGCAAGGATACATGGGTTTTGTTGGGAGATAAGCAAATTATATCTTGTGTCTGTCACTCGCAAGGGAATCAAATTGATTTTCAATATACAACTTAATTATCATCCTGAACAGAATGGGGTGAGCACTGTCTGAGACATGGCTCAATTAGACATTTATCAGAGGCGTCGATCCTGTGGGGCGGGGGGGGGGAAACATCGCACACCCCCAATGAAATATTGGGGGGCAAACATATCGATTTGCCGCCCACCCCCAATATATTTTGACAACTTCAAAAATAACATCTAATAATGAAATAACAAGGAATAATGTTTAAAAAACATAAAAAGCACTAATAAAGACCATTAAACTTAGCATAAAAATACGCATCAAAATATACCCAAAGTGTCAAGTTTTCAGTGCTATGATATTGTACATTTGCACCAGAGTGCACCCGAAAATTTTTGACTTTTTTTCACTTTGCCCTCCCCATAATCCGAAACTCGATTGAACACCCCTAAGCATTTCATAGTGTACCGCAGATGGCGCAACACATTGCACACTGAGTCTATATTATAGTAGTCTACGTCCTATCAGTAGCGCAGCAGGCAACAACAATACCAGAACAGACGTGTATGTAGTATGCCAGCTGTGACAGTTTTTAGGAAATGCAAACCATTTCCTTGGGAAATTTCTAATTTTTCCATTTATCAGAGTTTTACCAGAAGTTGTGGTACAGCAACATTTATTGGGTTTAAAAGTTTTAGCAAGTCTTAAGCATGGATTTCTATCATATTCATGGAATCAATGAAAACATGCAGATTCTTTTTCTATTATCGTTTAGAGAGCAGCACTTCTTCTAGGACTTCATGAAATATTCGAGGTTCCAGGTTTTGAAAGTGTATTATTGTTCGTAGGTTATAAAGATCTTCCAAAAGACTCTAGCATAGACAGACCGAGCGCAACTGATCTTACCCCAACGCAACAATTACAGTGTAGGAATAACCCGGCCAAGGGCGAATTTAGCCGCATTGACAAGGCCCAAATCGCCCCGTAAAATCCCCCAAACCCAATTCTTTGGGCAACAATTTTCCTTCAGAACCGCCCTCAAGATTTGCTATGAAAAATTTCACATTTTAGTTATTTTATGGCATTGAAAACAAAAAACAATTAAATGGTTAACATTTATGATGAAACTCAAGCTAAAACATTGGCATGCTTTCATTGCAATTCTTCAAATTCTGATGTGCAACATGAAAACAGAAGCCTCTGTGGCAGAAAAAAAAAAAATTCAAAAATAGCCCCAAAGGCTCTAATAAGAATCAGCCCCTAAGAAAATAAAAATTGAATTAA
>JZLH01S0387195.1:13672-27853 GCA_001188425.1 Eucidaris tribuloides | reverse complement strand
TGTTGTTGTGTGTGTGTGTGTGTGTGTGTGTGTGTGTGTGTGTGACGATGTGCAAAAGTAGGTGTTTTAATTTATTTTGATCTGTTGTAACTGAAGTTAATTGTTTAATTTGTTTCAATCATACTTATACTTATCTTCGCTATTGATTTGTACTGTTTGTATATGTATGAATTTTTAATGGTCACATAAAATGGAAATGGAAATTGAAATTGAAATAATATACAGAATGCTTTATATATTACGTGATATTTCTGGATAATATAATTTGTCAGTACACATCATGTTCGCTAAACGAATTTTGTATACCTCATTACTACTGACACCGTGAAAGCGCCACTGAAACCTAGAGTACCTAGAGTACCTACAGTATTTTGACCATGTGTTAATTATCAAGCAAACATTTTTTTTCTGTACCTGTATCATACACGAAAAGGACTACTCATTTAATAGTTGCGTTTTACTATACCTGGCTAAATACGATGATTTTCTGACACGTAGCAATTTATTCGTTTTGGCTTTGTTTTCGTTTGTTTCGTGCTCTGTTGTTCTGTTATGCTATACCTTATGGTTTGTGTTGTTATGTATGATACCTTATGATTTGTTTTACACAATAATGTTTGTATTTTCATTTTTATCTCTTACCGTGCCACAGAAAATTAGAGCTTCATGCATTGTGTGGCGCATATTTACAACTTCGGCACGTTGAGTTAAAAACAAGATTCACAGATGTCATGCAGTATGCTTCAAATTCAAAACTCCAATAGCTTTGCTTTATTCCACATTATGTTTTGTCTGACTTTGAAGAGATCATTGATGCAGAGATATCAAATGGAATTATAATACTAGCACCGTTTGGTAACAATCGAGTGCGTTATTTCAGTACGTGTATCATAATGCGATTTTTATTTCAACGGGGAACGCGATATCTGTCAATCACTGTAAATTGAAATGTATGAACCTACTCGGAAATCTAACGTATGGCCGGAAGGATTTGTTTGTTGTATACCTGGAGTCTTAAGAAAACATAATGGACTGTAGGGCAAGGCCATTTATCGTGATTTCCCGTAGCCCCATCAGTGGTATTTTATAAATCCCTAATGATGATTATCTGAATATTACTAAACCTGTAAATCGGGTTTGTTTTCCTAATACCATGTGCGCGTTTTTTTTTAAAAAAAAAGAAAAGGAAATTAATGAATTATGACGGTTATTTATAATGTCGTGACCAAGCACGTTTTATCGGTGTACAAACAACCAGGGACTTCACCTTGTGCAAAAAATAAATCACGTGGCTGGAATGTCAGTCCGCCATATCCTCGTTCGCAAACTTTGGAGTGCTTGACAACCTATGCAGTCAGAATGCTTCTGCGAAACCGCAGATGTTTGAAAACTGAATAGGAACTTTGGTGAGCCATTTGAGCGTAACTATTGTATGAATAACGGAGGACTGCGTGAATGGATTTTGTTAAATGCATTCAAAAGAATATCTTCAACAGTAAATTTCAATGTGAGCCACAGGAACTTCAGAAGTATTAATAGCATAGCTGTAAAGACCAATCTAGCAACTAATGTCTGTGAAATCGCTATTGACGGTGATTCCTTCTTCTACAAAATGACTGAGGAACTTGCCTCATTAATATGTCGATTATCTTAATAATTCGCTAATAAAACTTGGAGAATATGTTTTCTCATCAGCAACTTCATCTTAATCAGTTTGTAGTGTTATTTTTCGATGCCAATCTGGAGATTATGCAATTAATTGTAGAGTGACATGCGATGTTTTTTCAAGGAAGATTTAAACAAGTTGAGAGATTTGTAGTGCAAAATATGGCGTTGGAGAGAGTTCCATATTTCAGGTCCTCTGTGTTTTATTGATTTTTGGGCAAGAGAAGTTTTCGGATTTAATAGATGATACTTGTAAGCATTTCTGGTATGATAGGAGTGGATTTGATTGTTGTGATTAAAAAGGGTCGCAAGGGTAGAAGGGATGAGATTTAACTGCAATTTATACATGTTTGAAATACATTAATATCAGCAATTTTTAGTAATTGAAAAGCTTGAAAGATGGTGTTAGTATGTGAGAGATACCTGGAATCTGAACATATTCTGATTGCCCTTTTGTGAAGTAGTGATATTGATTCGATATTAGAACTTGTGCCCCACATTATGTTATAGGAAGATATTATTGACAAAATCAGTGAATTGTAAAGCAATAGTAGAGTATTTTTAGGGAGTTCAATTTTCAGTTTATTTGTGATACCGATGGTTCTAGAAATGGATTTTATAATATTGCTGCAATGTGAATTTCAGTTTAGATGTTCATCTACGATAATGTCTAAAAAAATTGCATGGGGTTTTCGTTCAAGATTTTTATTACAAAGAGTTATTTTACAATAATCATCATTAATAATGGTATTTGGACTTTTAAATACAACATAAACAGTTTTGTTTAAATTTAGGGATAATCTATTACTACTGAGCCAGTGGGTGATTTTAGGTAATTCATTGTTGATGTCAGGCGCGGTTCTAGAGCGAAAAATTTAGGGCGGCTACAGGGGGGCTTGACGGAAACGGGGGAGGGTGTGGGAGGCGGCCCGGTAGTAACTTTTTGAAAATACGCATAGAAAAGATGGGCTTGTAGGCATGGTAAATACATTTTTGTGGCAATGGCATTTCTTATCAAGATTAGGGATTGGGAAGTCATACTACTGCTACTACTACTACTACTACTACTACTACTACTACTACTACTACTACTGCTACTACTACTGCTACTACTGCTACTACTACTATTACTACTACTACTACTACTGCTACTACTACTGCTACTACTACTGCTACTACTGCTGCTACTACTACTACTACTACTACTACTACTACTACTACTACTACTACTATACTACTACTGCTACTAATACTACTAGGCAGTTGGACACTAAATTGTTGATTTTGATGATGATTCTGAAGTCTCTGAGACTAGCATTGGGACAAGCAGTCTTTCATCAGACCTCCTAATCGCTTACATTGTATTGTGGGGGTTCAAATCAGTGCCGCATTATTGTTAAAGTCAAATGAGACAATTTAAATTCTGCCTCGACAGTGGAATTTTAAAACGTACCCATGCATGTTATCGCTTGGACCGCCATCTCGATGAAGGTGCCCTGTAAACTTGGTCCTTTGTATGGAATACTGTCTTCTGGCGGTGCCGAATGAGCCCATGATACCACCAGGGTGAGAAAATGTGAATTTTTTTCGCCTTGAAAATGTTTGTTTTTCAGGGCCCATTTTTTATGAAGGAATGCATAATTGACATCTCTTTTTGTTGTGCAACGGGTGTGGCAATTGTTGATGGCGATAAATTGGGGAGGGTCGGCCCTCCCAGTGAGAAAATCTGACATTTTCGCCTTGAAAATGTGTGTTTTCAGTGCCCATTCTTGATGAAGGAATGCATAATTGACATTAAATGTTGTTCTGAAAATTTTGCGGTGATTATTGATTGCGGATGAATTGGGGAGGGTCTGGGAGGGGGTTGCCCGTCCCAGGGTGAGAAAATTTGACATTTTCCCCTTCACAATGTGTGTTTCTAGCTGCCCCATTTTGGATGATAATGTTTGTAGGTTCTCGTGATTATTGATGATCATTTGGGGAGGGTCTGGGAGGAGCACCCCTCCCAGGGTGAGAAAGGGTGAAATTTTCTCTTTGAAAATGTATTTTCAGGCCAATTTTGATGAAGGAATGCATGATTGACTAATTGATTTTGTTATTGTTGTGCAAGTTGTGCACCCATCCCAGTATGAGAAAATTTGACATTTCCCCCTTCAAAATGTGTGTTTCCTGCCCCATTTGAATGAACTTGAGGAATGCATAATTGACATTTTTAAAAAAAAGTATTTAGAGGTACAGTTCGGCCTCGGTTATACGGCCATCAGTTAACTGGCTCTCTCCATTATCCGGACAATGGACTTATCAGTCATTGCCTGTAATTGATACACCATTATCAGAAGTGTACACATAAACGTGCTGGGTATGGTCTATTGCCATTTGCACATGGTGTGTGGGTTGTAATACTATACTTATGACATGTATTAACTCCCCCCTATCTTATCCGGCCATATCACTTATCCGGATGACTGCTGGTCCCAACATCGCCGGTTAAGGGTCTGGGAGGGTTTTTCCCTTCCAGGCCGAGAAAATTTGACATTTTTGCCTTGAAAATGTCTGTTTTCAGCTCCCATTTTTAATGAAGGAATGCATAATTGGCTTTTTGTTTGTGTGTGTGTGTGTGTGTGTGTGTGTGTGTGTGTGTGTGTGTGTGTGTGTGTGTGTGTGTGTGTGTGTGTGTGTGTGTGTGTGTGTGTGTGTGTGCCTCCTTTCTGATGTAGTGCTATAAGAAGGAAATATAAGACTATCGACAGTAATTCAAATTGTCAACTACATTATACCTAAGGAAATATATAGAGAAGATTGGAATGAGCCCATCACCCTACCCTTTCAAGGTTCTGGCTGTAATCTCGTCATTTGTAAATTTATTCACAAACGAATGAACCTAGTTGGATAATCAGGCACCACTGCCAGGTTCCCGAGTGATTTTTATGCTTTACTCTCCTAGTTTACCGAAGTATGTTACTGTATCACACTTGTATGTTCCAGAAGCGACATGCAGATCAACTAGTATACATACGAACAAACACACCATATATAGAAGCATGCAGGTACGCCACACGGTATATGTTACAGCTAGCTTGCTATCTCAGAACCACACAACACAGCACACACACAGCGCGCACACAGGGTAATCCTACCACACAGGCACACACAACATACAGCACAATGAACACGAGTAGACGCACACACATACCTATACACAGTAGCAGCACACGAGTACACACAGCACACGCGACGGAGACATACAATACACAACTAGGCTGGTGGTAGAGCGGGGAGAGCGCTGGAGGACGCAGGAGGCGGGGCGCGGCGCCCGAGCAACCACCCACACAGGAACAGACAGAGGGGGGCGGCTGCGTGTTGGATAAAGCGAGCAGCCCCACACACACACGCACACACACACCACACCACACGAGCGACCGAATAGGACTCCTAGGGACCATCTGGTCACGCACACACACACACCCCGGTCACACAGATAAGCACTGCACTGCACTGTTGTGCCACACACGCGCACCACAGACAGGCACACACACACAGCACATTCTTACAGCGGCTTAGCACACACAGAGCACACACCACACACCAACTGGCTTCGCTGTTCGCACAAGAAGACATCCCCATACACACCACACGTACATTTTTTCTGGTTCTACAAACACCAAAAATACCACCACAAATATAGCCACGCCGGCTATCAGCATATATCACCTACACGCACAATAACACGCTATTATACAGAATCGACAAACACGTTACTACCGACAACAGTTGGTCACCAAGTGGCGTCGGCGATGCGATTTCGCGTGGACGCGGGACTACTGGAGGGCGGACGCATTTGTTTAATGAAGAGCTGCTGCCCTTGCTGGTGCTTTGTCTTCGTGAGTGTGGCCGTGGCCGACTGAGTTGTACACGTCAACGATGCGACACATGACCTAACTGTACGAGCTATATATCCGCTTATGATTCAGTAAATATTCAAATACTACTTTATAAGTTTCATTGACTTTCCAACAACATGTATTAACTCAGTGCCAATAATGAATCTTTTTTTTTTTTTGTACTATTAAAAAAAAATTGTAGAAGAAATGAAGTTGAATGATAAATTTAAAGTTCTTTAATACCCTAATTATATCCATTTGCCTTTTTTTAGCAGATCTGCTCATGTCATAATTTGAGAAGTTATGATTTAAGTTCGTTCTGTAACTTTAACTAAATGTTCTCATTCAACTTCTATTGTGGGTATTACAACAACAGTTTTTTCACTAATTTTTATTGTCGGGGTTAAAAGTAATAGTTCAGTTTGAATGTGCAATAGTATAACTATAAGACTTATGTCCATTTAATAACCTTTGATGTATGCTGTATATTTTATGGTAATAATACCCCCCCCCCTTCTAATTTTGCCTGCATGTTTCATTTATACGTCTTGTCGCTGGGCATTCTATTGTGATGTGTAATGTAAATGATATTGTTCGTTCTGTATTGTAATGTAATAGATGTTTTCCTTTGTTGTTGTTTTTATATATGGCAATAAAGTGGATGTTTGAAAAAAAAATAGATAGGGCTAACATGTGGAGCTGTCGAGCTTCAATTAAAAAAACCTGTCAAGCTTTTGATATCTGAGCTCACATAGTAGTGTTCAAAATTGGACAAAATGAAACACCCTAGAATACAAAGTTTGGTAAGATTTATGTTCTGGCACTGGCAGAGATATGAATGAATAGAACAATTAATGACATTGGGGCGAGTAGAAACTAGCTTGAGATCTAACACACAGTAAGTCGTTATGGGGAGGAATGGGCAGGTGAATCTGTCAACTTACGATTTTCACTTTTTGAAAAGCAGCTAAATAATCATTTTGAAAAGTACAATTTTTCAAGGGCTTCATTTTTAGAGCCTTATCAAAGACGAACTGGTAGCATGGGGAAATCATGCCAGTTCAGCTTTTTAAGCTGTGGTAAATGTTGAGCCAGTGGCTTATAAAATCACTTATAAATCGGTGTAGGCTTTACACTTCGGGTATTTTTCTTACAAATTTGAGATTTTTTACCACGATTGTTAAACTGAGAATCGGACACCATATGCAGTTCTACACATTTGTGGATATAAGTATTGGATTTTATATAAATAATGGTGACAAAAATCAATTGCAAGCCTTCAGGAAATAGTTCACGTTACACAAGCATGGTAAAATTAAATTGCTAGAAAAGATATACATTTGTCTGAAACGTATAACATCGACACTGTTTCCTCCCATCAGTATAAGTAAAAAGTTACAGCTGTTTGAAAAGACACTACCCTCGAAAAAGTTGTTCAATGTGACAGTAGTTTGTTATGAAAAATAAGGAATATGGGGACAGCCCTTAAGAGTAAGAAATGTGTTAGGTACGATCTAGCCACTGCATATTTTCATTAGATTTGTCCAAAACATAAAGAGAACACTGCTCAGAAAAACATGTACAGACATTATCCATCTCTGACCAAGTTCAATGTTGGGCAATAAGCACTACCGATTTGATTTCCCCTCTAGGATACAAGAAAGGCATTGAGCAGAGTGGTTGGTATGTATACATAGGGCAGACGTGTATTCTCAAATAGGGTCTGAAAGAACCAGAATACATCCAGGATTGGCCGAACATTATCTGAAATGAATCTACGTCATGTGACCTCTGATGTTATCCGGAGCCACCCAGAGACGGGACTGTCCACTCTCGCAACTGAGCTGTCTGCTATGGAATGGAGTTCCTGAGAATCCGAGATCTGGCCGCCACATAACACCTCGAAAGAATGAACTAAAGGAATCCATGGTGTATCAAGTCCATATGACTTCTCATATCTTAAGTGGACAGGGGCGACGGAGGGGAGGGGGAGTGAAGGTACAAATTTCTTGTTATGAGCAGAGTTTGACCTTGTCCATTTAACCATTGGAGACGATGTTGATTTTCAAAAAAAGTCCAATCAGTACGTGTAACGTTACAATTTAACTATAATTTTACTAAAACTGATTTCTATACTCCTATATTTTGTGCGAAAGGTTCCCAAGAATGGCATGTTTCTTACTAAAATGCATTGTATTTAAACAATATTAATTGATTTAGACATGCAAAAGAGATACCTTGCCTTTAACGCATGAGAATAAAGGTGACCTAGTTGCCAAGATAGGCTCCCACGTGGCACATATGCAAATATGTCAAATGAACGGATAGCAATTCCGGCGTAATTGATGCATCTGAGATTTGTTGATGTAAACAAGACCAGATAGCGAAAACTGAAAGGCAATAGGAAACCAAACAGAAATTCAAATAAATAAACAATATAATCAAAAGTTCATTCATACTCTCAGAAAATGGAATTCTGGCAAGAGTTTCCATAATCCTTCCAACAGAAAGAAATTTGGAGAAAAACATTTTCCCTGAAGAAAAAGTTCCCATCGCAGCTGTAAACTAGTGGAATTGTCAATTGATTGATCAATACAAAGCCTACACTGCATTATGATTACTTTGGGAAAAATCGCATTCACGGTAAGGTGGCGAACAGCCATGTGTGTTCGCCAGTTTTGTTTGTTATGCGCGAATTTACGCTGAGTAGACTCGCTTGAGCAACTTGCACTAGCATTGGTGCGAACGAGTGCAAGCGAACACGGTGAGCCTTAGTGACGTAATTCACCGGAAGCGAAATTTTGTGAGCTTACTGTCTTCGTGATTATGCACTAAAAACATTTAAGAAAAAAATGATCACTGGATGTTTAATTGAAAAATGTAATACCATTTCGAAAAGATTAATGAAATACGTTTTGAGAAGTGCCGTCCTGCCTTTTTGAACGCGGACTGATGGATCGCCACACCAGAATGCAAATAACGAGTTCAAATGTCAGCAAATATCCATGATTTTTTGACATTCGACCATCAAGAGCACAGATGACTGCCGGCAGAGCATAAGACATCTTAAGAAGAAAAAATGTATCTCACTTGGATTTTTATTTTAATTGAAGTAGAAATGTTATACGCAGTTGTGAAGATAATGGAAATAGGAACTTTCAAATCTGCGCGATGCCCTTTTGGGAAATACCCACGCAAACAGCCGCGGGAGATGATGAACAATTTCTTCAAAAATGTACCCGATTTACATACGCTTCCGTGTTATAAGCAAGTGTTGGCGAGTAGCACACACGACGCTAAGGACGAAAGTTTTCATTATGAACACTCATCCATGAGATTTCAGCTTGATCACATTATAAACCAGATGGCTAGATGCCACCAGAGAGGCTGAAGGAGAAAAGTGAATAAAGGCAATTAGGAACTGAAAAGAAATCCAACATACATATAAATAATGTATTCAGTTTCATTATACTTAGAGAAAATGGAAGCTCTATGTTGAGTTTTCGCAGCAATCATTCAGGCTGAAGAAGAAAAGGGAAACTGTTCTATAGGCTAGCAAGTAATGCATTTATGATATGTCAATCGTCAATACAAAGCTCACAACCTCATCACAAACATTAAGCCCCAGAGTTTAGTGTTTGGGATTTTTTTTTTATTTGAACAAGCTGTTTGGCCGCAAAGTCATATCCCAGCAATTAACAGATTCTGCTCTTTTCAGACCGAGCTATAACTCATATAAACCCTTAGACACCTATATTACCGCTTTGGATTCCATAAATGTAAAATATAGTCAAAATGCAAACAAATTAAATTTTAAAATTTAAGTCCAGTTTCCATTATACTTTGGAAAATGGAACTCTGCTATAATTTCAATAATCATTCAGCGCTGAAAACAAAATTGAAAGGAAGGAACATTTCTGAGAACAAGGCTCTGTTCATGATGGCTCCAAGTGCACAATGCCAATATTCAACCAGTGAAATTTCACTGGTTGATCATAAAAGATATACACAAAGATGGAGTGGAGTAGGCGCAAGCAAAGATACAAAAGAGGAACCGAATAGAAATTTGCGATACAAATAAAACTAATATACATGTATATCAAGTTCCATTATAACTTTGATAAAAGTTTAGTTGTCAAGAAATCATGGTCAGGAAGGTTAAGGTATTTGAAAAGGAAAACAATTCTGAAGAAAACCAAGGACTGTTCGTGAGGGCTACAGGTGTGCACTATTAATATGTCATTGGACAGACCAAGGCTAGGAAAGTCATTCATGAAAACTGTTCACTGGTTAAATATAAAGATATATAACAATAGAGACATAACAAAACAGATTGGGCCAACAAAGACACAGGAACCCAGTAGAAATATACATTTAAATACCAACAAGAGTATAAATTCTTTCTTTCAACAAAGGAATTCCAGAACTGTTTTGATAATACATTTCATGTCGGGAAATAATTATAGGAAGGAAAAACATTTCTGAGGATTAACAGATTAATTACTATAGGGTAATGTATAACAATTTAAGGGAAGAAACCACAAGATATTAACAACAAGATTTGACCTTGAAAATGGTGTAGAAATACACAACTTAAATACAAACAACAGTTATTCTTCTTCAACAAAGGAATTCTCATGAACTGATTTTGATAAATCCATTCAGTGTCGAAAGTAAATAGGAAGAGAATACATTGTCTAAGGATTCACAGATTAAATTACTAGGAGTATAGGTATATAATTAAGGGAAGAAAACACAAGATAAACAACAGATCGAACTTTGAAATGGTGGTAAGAAATATACAATTTAAAAATACAAACAACAGTCTAATTCTTCTTTCAACAAGGAATTCCAAGTACTTTGAATAATCGGAAGTAATTCGAAGGAAAACATTCTAGGATTACAGATTAATTACATGGGGTAATGTTTATATAATTAAGGAAAAAAACGCATAAGATAAACAACAGTTAGACCTTGAGACAGTAGCAAAGAGTTGACCGCAACCAATGCTGGTGGAATATTTGTTGTTGTTGCGCTTGCACGTCTTTCGAGTTTCGACCGAACAATGTGGGGTAGTTGCGCGAAAGCCAGGAACAATGCTACAAGAAGGAGCCATGCATACAACGCACAAACCATAAAAACCTGGACTATCAAGTAGCTCCCTAACAAAACAAGATCTGAGTGGATTAATGTCAACAGTATAGGGACACCATTAAGGAGAGAATATTGAAAAGAAATTAAAGACTGCAGCAAAACCAGTAGGGTCCATGCACAATACCAAACACAAGATATAGTAGAGGATTTCAACTAAGTCTGAGATTCTTTGTTTCTTCTTAAATAGCATTGTGTTTGTGTCTGTCTGTTATGTGTATAGTGTTTTCTAATTTGTTATTTGATGTCAACTTTAATCAACTTTTTATAGCCATTATTTATGTATCGTATTGTCCATACTGTTATCACTACGTTCATCAATGTATTGTATTTTTTAATATTGTCACTATGCTTGTACGGTGCTGCCCCATTTTATCAGGCCAGCCACTTGGTTTTTTACAAATGGTGCTCAATCCTAACAATTTTTTTATGATGATGGCATATATTTGATATGATTATGTATCAAAATTGAATTTGAAATATCATCCTTTAGTGAGAGACTCTTTATAGGAGACTCCTCTTTGTAAATGCTGTGTATTAATGTATTATTCCAAATATTATTATTACAGTTAGATTATCTGCAGAATTTTCTACACTTTAATTTTCATATTTACTCATGTGGCCAATCTATCTATGATAACATCAGCATTATATATTATTACAATGTGATTGGCTTGAAGTGAAGATAATTGCTAGGTTTTCAAAACTTTATTGTTGTTTTTCTATTCATTTTAACTTCGTCTACTGAAATTGTCTCTAATTATTCCAAATTCCATAATCCTCTAGTATATGACGATATTATCAGCCTCTATCATATCTTCCTATAGTTATTAGGAGTGTTCATGTCCATTATTATACACGATTTGTTGACACTCGAACGTTTTTTTCATAAACAGTGGCCAAAACGAAATAGCAATCGCTGCGATCACTCTAATTACAGAACATCGGTGGGTACAAATGAATTGATTGACAGCTGCACTCATAGCCACAGAAACATGGCCATGCCTCCATCAGCTAGAATTTCGAAATTCGAATTGGTGTTTTTCCGCAAGTTTTTTCTTTCGTGTGTGTGTGGTGTGTGGTAGGAAACTCGTAAACGCCGCGATTGCCCAATCATGTTGGGCAATCGCCTTTTGGTTACCGGTGTGAAATGGTCTTGGTTCCAATTTCCCTTTGTAAAGCCAAGTTAAAGGCAGGGAATCTCATTGCAACTGACCCTCCTACAGCACAACAAAAAATCACACTCAATTGCCCTCTTACAGCTATTTATGAAAGGACATGTCTGGTGATAATACTGAAGATAAGTAAGTTACCTAGAATTTGAGAATCTACAAAAATTAATCGTTTAGTGTAAGGTTATATGTAGAAATTTTGGTAAATATAATTAAGTTAATAATTCTAAATCAAAGTCTGGTGGCTACTGTTGTATTTCATACTAAAACTGAAGTTATCTAGCTCCTATACTTGTTAGCTAAAAGGTTCTTTATATGGTGGATTATCCCTTGTATTTTAAAGTAAATGACATGATATGGGGGTAGTCCATCAACTTGGGCTGAATACTACTACAAGAATCCAAGTAAACTAATGCAAGGCTTCTCCTGTGAAATCTGTAGTCAACGTTCAGCAGTCATTCTAAAACAAACAATTGTCCAATATCACTAGTAGCGAATGGAAACCTGCTGTGTGGCTCTCTATGGGCTTATTTTATCGCTACCCCGGCAAAGAATAAGATAACGTCCTATGTTTTAGGTCGCTTGATTCTCCTTAAGTAAAACATGAAAATTTACAGACAAATCCTCCACAGGGAGGGGAGGGGGGGGGAGGGGAGGGGAGGGGGGGGGGACTGGGAGATCCACATCTGTTAGTGAGACAGATGGTATATATTTCAAGCTGCAATTTGTTCTATGAGGCATTTCAAGAGTTCCCAAATGATGTCACTACCTTTAATAAGTATGCGAGGTCGCAGTTTTTAAGATGCAAAAGAGACAGTCACTACCTTTAATACATAGATTGCAAGAAATGGCTATCAACTTCATCACTACTATCGCTTATAAAATCATGTTGAGATTTAATTAGACGCCACTGTCTGATTGATGGACTGATCATGAGAGCAGCAATCTAGATACAAACAACAGATAACATCTGGTTTATGAACATGGCACTAATGTTTGTTTTCCTCAACATGAACACCTCCAGATAGCATCTACCCTCTACCCACACCACCATACAACCCTCCAATACCCCTTTCATATTGACAGCAGCGAAGTGGAGTTTACCCAAGAGTCCAAGGAGGAAGTTACTCCACTTTTGAGGGCAAAAATATGAAAATTCCTGGGATTATTTCGGTCCGGATTCAAAGCGGAGTACTCAACCCACTTCGAGAAGAGGTTACAGAGGGCGGCGTAACTCCGGCACCCGCGGAAGTGCGGTTCGGCTTTAACTCTGAATCTCGCGCGTGTTTACATTTACGCTCCCAACGCAACAAGCGAGTTTGGTTTGTGAATTTTGTTTTGTAGCGTGTTCGAATCGTTTGGTTCTAGATTTTTTTTTTTTTGACCGTAAGTTTTGTTCTTGCTGAATCTTTTAACTAAAATAATCCGAAATGGCGAAATCAATACCTGTAACCATAGAACTCCTCTAACTCCAACACCAAATTCGTGACTGATGGTAATTTGTCGATTTGAGTCAATCCCCAGTCATTTTCAAGTCGTGTTTTGTAAGCTCGAATCATGCACACAAATCGTCTGGCTAGAAGATCCAAACTATTAAGCAGTGCAGGTATGTTAGGCGCTATAAGACCCATATAAGCGAATTTAGAGCGAACTGTTCGGCCACCATAATGGCGCGAACGTCGCATGTAAGCATGAAACGACTGCGGATACACGCGCTGGCGGTGGCTTGCGCAATATGAAAGACGGGGTGTTAAAGTCAGTCACGCAGTACAAGCGGATCGAAGACTCCAACCCGGATTACTCCCGGCGAGTAACTCCACTTCGCCCTTCACTTATGTAAAGGGGTATACCAAGTAAGTACAACAGTGATAAAGATCTTCTTAGTTTTTGCACATCTCTATTTTGGCAAAACGAGGCAAGTTACCGTGATAAAATCACTCTACAGTATGTATTTTTAAAACATCCTAAAAATTCCTTTAAGACCATTTTTGTACCTTCAGGCAGATTTTGAATTTTGAGATAAATGTTTATTGTGATATATATTAACAAGATCATATCTAGTGATATGAATTTAACTACATTTTTTGTGAAGGTTTTTTTTTTCTGTTAGCTATTTTTTAGCAAAGTAAAGACAACTTTAGACCCGCCAAAGGAATAACACCAATTCCAAGAAAACGTTCAAGTAATCTGAAACTTGTGTAGGAATTTCAAATAGCACGGCCCTGACAGATTTTGAATTTTATCTTTGTGATAACACAAGTAGATCCTTATGGAGAAAAGGTCAAAGTTGTTATGAGTACTTATCTAGGCTA
>JZLH01S0387150.1:36086-46817 GCA_001188425.1 Eucidaris tribuloides | reverse complement strand
CCCCACACCAACCTTCCACCTTTGTCGATCTAAATTACATTAACGGCCAAGTTATATAATTACTGCAAAATGTATAGCACCCAAAGGGCGATAAAATATATAGAAAACCAATAATTATATTATCGAGAGGTTGATTATATTATTGAGACGTGTCTGATGAATAATTAACCAATATTTTGTTGGGAGTAACCAACATCTTGTCAATTGGCTTAAATTTCCGTTGGTTTTAACCAGAAAATATCATTTGACGTATTTCTAAAGATCTATTTTGTTATCATACATCATTTTTTTTCACACATACACTTTCATCATATACATGATTATTATTTGCATAATGTGTCCAGAATGATAATAGTTATATGGTATTTAGAGTATAACTTCATAATGTGTCTATCTAGACCCGCGCAAATGACTTAATAGTCGACTTAATAGTAGTCAAAATAGTGATACAAACAACCCCCAACAAAACTTAGAAACGATTATAAATGCACTTTACATGACAAGTTTCAATTTGCTACAGTGTACAGCAGTTTAAACACGAATATTCTTGGTTATTTAAGATGGTGGAAGGAAATGATGTTTTCCTCAAATCCTCCTTCCTAGAAGGTACATTCGGACGTCAACATAACATCTTAAAACGTCACCACATTTTCTTCGAAGAGACAAAAAGGTGAACCACCTGATGTAGGAAACCAGCCGTTAAACCGCACACTCTTGTTCCACTCGTCACGAGTACTACTTCTAGCTATCAAGGATGAGTGTAAGTGGGACCGCTTTTAACCTTCAACACTAACAGTGGCGTGACCAGGAGTTTTGTTTTTTCAACAGGGAGCCAGCAAAATAAATTTTGTTTGAATGACACACACATATACACTAGAATGTTAATTATGATTAATTTATACGGTTATAAGGTTGTCATCTCCAGAACACGGGATTAGGGTGGATCCATCCACTGTTGGGCAAACTCCAAACTTCTTTTTAATTTTTAGTATTAACTTGCCAGTCAAGGGGGTGGCATATTTAGAGAGGGGGCAAGGGGTAGACGTCCTGGGTGCCACTTTTAGGGAGCACAAAACCGTGGCAAAAGTAAAAAAAAATGAAAATTGAATCTGATGAACATGCAACCAAAGAAACTACCGGCGTCAGAAGTTGGAAGGGGCGTGATTTCGGTGCTTTGCTGGAAGGGGGCGCGATTTCAGTGTTAGCACTAGGCGCAGTTTTCCTAGATACGCCACAAAGGGAGCAGGTTGGCCCCCTTTAACATTTTTGACCACCCCCTATGTTTACAAATGAAATTTCAACATGACCAAATGATACATATATTTGTACATACAATTGTACTCCACAGTAAACAACGTCTGGGGTCTTTCTGGGCTCCGAGGTGTGCCGGATGTTTTGAGATGAAGAATCAAAACTTAGAAAACAATCGATCCAAAACGTGTAATTGGATTATTTGAATGAATCACTGTTACGCACAACTTGGTACTTTCCCGGAAATAAATAGGCGTTCAGTATCAAGTGATAAATTTATTGCTTTCCTGATTATCAGTAATTAACATGATAGGAATGTTGTCACAAACAAAGTTTTCTCTGACAGAAAAATGTCACTACATTTTAGATAGGAATCTTTTTTATACATTAAAATTATTTTACTTCGCGTTTCCATGAAAATTATCAGATATCAGAATAAAATTTAAGAAAAAAACTACTCTGTCGTCGATTTGGTTTTGTGCTCATGTTGCTGATTGGAAAGAGAATGCCATGTTCATTGAAGGTTTTTAATAATAGGTGGAATGCCTGTTGTCATTCATCAAGATAGGTTTACAGCCGAGGATATCTCAGTTTCCTTTAAAGAAATATGAATCATTTTTCCCCTCAGAAGCTGTACTCTATTAAGTATGTGCTCAAGTAAACGGCATGTGACGGAACATTAAGTTGGCATTGAAGAAACTCATCTGATTTCACGCTTCATTCACAATCAAAACGGAGCGACTTTACGGCAGGCAAAAACGACCTAGTGAACAGCGACCGGAGGAAAAGGGGTAGCGAAATAATTTGGGGCTTTCTTGTTTGCTTCTGGATGTGGCAAGTAATTCACGCGAAATTTGTGCGTTGATTGTTTCAGGAGCAATTAACCGTCTACTTTCCATTTTTTCTTCGTCATATGCTATTGTTTTTAACCCCAAGACTATCTTAATAAGGTCAACGTTGTATCAATCTTCTAAATCTAATATTTCGGTTTATGACCTATGAGAAAACGTTACTTTAAAGCCACACGCTATAACAATGACCACAATTTGAAAAAAAAAATATGTGAGCTACATAATCATCTATAACATTTATGTTATGCAGGGCCCGCTGGTAGAGCAGTCTTTGTGACTGAAGTGGCCACCCTGGGTAAATAAGACGTTATTATATATATTTTATATCTATGCTCCAAGCGTCTTTGATAAGGTCTAAAAATGAACTCCTGAAAAATTGTATTTCAAAATGATTATTTACTGCTTTAAAAAGATTGAAAATCTATAAGTCTGACCGGATTTACCTGCCCATTTCCTCCCATACACTTACTGTGTGTAAATCTAGGCTATTTTTACTCCACCCAAATACTAATTTTTCATTCACGCATATATCTTGCCAGTGGCGGCATAACTTTCAAAACTTTAGTAATCTAGGGTGTTTATATGTCCATTTGAATACTACTATGTAGCTCAGATATCAAAGTTTGACATTTGTTTTTAATTTAAAGTTCCACAATGTTAGCCTGTATCTTTACGTTCTGTAACGCTCGGAAAACGACGCTTTATGAAATCAGCTGCCATTTTATCATTGTAATTACACATCTCCCAAGGGCCCAGATGACTGAACATAGCCAACAATTTATGTGGCCAATAATGGACGTTCAGTCGGTTGATCACTTTCACATTATTGCATAAAATCGTCACTTCATTATACAAATAATTTCCCTCAGGTATCGGAATTGGATAGATTAAAGACTATAATT
The DNA here is from genome assembly GCA_001188425.1 of Eucidaris tribuloides. Classification (NCBI taxonomy): domain Eukaryota; kingdom Metazoa; phylum Echinodermata; class Echinoidea; order Cidaroida; family Cidaridae; genus Eucidaris; species Eucidaris tribuloides. The sequence continues at coordinate 43,813 of JZLH01S0387150.1, read as the reverse complement.
GTCCAAACGAATGGCGTAAATTATAATTTGAAGGTTTTGATGAATAAACATTCAGTGAAAATGATAAAGGGGATATACATGCATGCATGTGCATGTGATGTGTATGTGTATACATGTATGTGTATATGTGTATATGCATATATTTGTATATGTGTATATGTGTATAATATGTGTATTATGTGTATGATTATGTGTATATTTATATGTGTGTACATGTGTAAGTATGTATGTGTGGTTCCGTCTTTATGTATTTTTTGCCCGTTTTTCCTTGTTTTGTTCGTAGAAAAGCCATTTTTTAATAGTAGATCCATGGTAATACATGTGCATACTGAAATCTTAGCCGCATAAATAGCTACTCGTATTAACCCTAAAACAACCGGGCTATTTCTGGTCTACTTATACCGCGGGGGGGGGGGCGGGGCATTAATGGAGCCCCCCCCCCGAGATCTCGGCCGCAGATCGCCGCGATCCGCGAAAATTTTGACTCGCAGTAGGAGCCGGATTTAAATACAAGACTGTATAGTTAAATTTTCCAAAAATTGATTTTTCACTTAATGTCTTTAAGTAATTAATTATGCAAATAAGAGGTATCGAATTATTTTTTGCCTATAATCGTCGCTTACTAAAGCTGGTAGATGCTTATTTTGGTGAAAATGATTTCATTTGTTGGACATTTCTAACAATAATAACGAAAAAAAAATTTGCCGAATCAGGAATTAATTTCCTATAGTATTTTATTGGTTTGTGAATTGTCTATATGTATGTCTTCTGTTTATTTTCGACCTTTTGGTTTTTTATACTTTTCGTGAACTTTTCGGGAGCACTTTTGCGATTCTATAAACAGCATAACTTATATCCCATTTTCAGCCAGTAAAAGTAAAAAGTATCATACATTTATGATTTTGGCTGAAAACACAATTTGCATTGATTTGTACACAAAATCACGTTTTGAGCGCATTTTGAGTTGCATGCATGTACGAAAAGTCGCGCAGCGTCGTAACGGTACGTCCGATTTTTTCGAAAATGGTCTTAAATGATGCATGAGACTGGAAAGAAAAAAGCCAGTGAACGGCGCGGTCAAAAAATTTCGCGCGGCAGCGTTATCGCGAAATTTGTCGAGGGTGGGGGGCATTATGGACCCCCCCCCCCCGGTAGGTTTAGGGTTAAATGATTTCGAAGAAATTTAATCAAGCAACAGCTAACACATACGAAATGGTATTTTGGTTGTTCGATTTTGCCAAAAACTAGGCCTCAGCAATGACAAGTGCGAGTCATGACACTAGTCGTCACACGATGGCGCCATTCAACAGGGGCTTCCAGAACCATAGCTAAAGATAGTTTGGCTGATTTGGTTTTAAAAGGGAAACTCAAGAATTCAAAACAGGACAGATGAAGCTTTAGCATCATTTTGGTTGATTTATTTTTACCACACACAAGGAACTTTTTTTTTAGGAATCCCTTTTTGTTGGAGGATTTTAATACGTCTTAGCGGAGGATGCCTATATCATGGAGTCTTAATTTGAGTATTTTTACATTCCAAACAATAATACATTTAACAGAAAGTCGTCTCGGGTCATTGTACTATACATTCGAAAGGACAATCATAACCACGGACAAAATAGTATGGGATATTGACTGGCGGGTAGGTCGGGGCAATTATAATAACTAAATGACGGTTAATGATGGCGTCTCTTATCAATTATTTCTTCTCTTGAGTCTGAAATATGAAATTTAATTAATTAAAAACGGTACGATTATTACATTAATGCTTAAGTTTGGCGGAGGGGAAACGAACCCAAAGCAATATTACTAAACATAACACAGGGATAATATCCATGGTAATTATTAGCTGGCGCTAGATTTCCGTTAGGTGAGACTCCACGTCTAGTAATAAACTATTTTGAGATATCTACACTGTGCATTGTGGATTAAACGGTGGTATTGTTGGTATGTATTGGTCTGAAAACAGACTACGGAACAGCTACGTGTGCTGGTTCGTTTATAACAAATCCAAAGGCAAATCAGACACGTTCCCCTTCCCTGTGATAAAATGACTGTTAAAATGATTGTTTATTTATTTATTTATTTATTTATTTCATTTTATTTCTTTATTTTTTTATTTATTTATTTATTTATTTTTATTTTATTTTTTTTATTTTTATTTATTTATTTTATTTTTTATTTTTTATTTTATTTTATTTTTTTTTTGGGGGGGGGGGGATATTATATTCAACTGATATCCCCTTACCAGTTTCCTACCTATCGCCCCTCGCCCTATTTAGTTGCGTCTTCGGTAGTTGTGTAAGGCATGCTTCTGAAATTGTTGTCATACATTTGGTTTGATATATTTTTTTTTTGGGGGGGGGGGCGGGTGGAGTAAAATAGAAAACTATGTATTGTCCTACAATGAAAATGAAATCTGTCTTAACTTTAAAGTTTGGTCAACACCCAACGTAACCGAGGGCGTCATAGTTTCAAACAGAGACTCTCAGCATAGGATATATTTGTTTTATATCCGTCATCGAATAACAGGGAAATTACACAAAGAAAAAAAAGGGAAAAATGAAATGTATTTACGGTAACCCCTACGAGTAAATGTGTGTCGCACGGCATACAGGTGCGCGATATTTTTACTTGCAGTACGGATAGGGATGCATTTCCATTTACGTATACTCTAGTTAGTCGAGTATCAATTTCATAAACCTATAAAACACTAATTTAATCCTCATTCTTATATTGCGGTCTGCTAATCCTAACTCAAATTTGACGAACTTAACCCAGTGTTAATCTTAAACTTTTCCAAACTTCCGTACGGGCGTGCACGCTATAATGTCTTTCACACGCACGGAAAAAAATAGCGTTCGGTACATGTGTTTTTACACACGATTCATTCGGCTTTTGAATTAAGCTCAAATCGCGATCCCGCTGTCGAGAGTACAATAGTTCTTTACTATTGTACTCTCCCGCTGCTGTCGAGAGTACAATAGAACTTTACTATTGTACTCTCCGACTACTATAGTACTTTCGGAACGATTGTCTCCCAGACTCACAGAATAGTGTGTTTATTTTTCATCATGTGACATACTTTTGACCAGCTAGAATTCAAGAAACTTACAATGAGAGATATAACATCAAATATTTATCGTAGAGAAGATTTCCGTGATTTCCAAAAGCAATCTCCGCGTTCTGCGCAGAGTGGTCACTCCTTATTTAAATATTGTACCAACACGCTCTACTGCACGTTATCACTTTACTATACTAGCCACAATTAACACCAACATAATACCTTGCGTGACAAGGGCGTAGCTACTGGCAGGAGAGGGGTAGGGAAGGGGAGGGTTTTTTTCAGAGTTTCATTTTTTCCTCGAATGATATTTAACAATTTCGGATTTTTTTTCTCAGCCACCCGTGTCTTGCCTCTATCAATGTCCCAGTGTGCACCCATCCAAAATAGCATATAAACACTTGTATCCCAGATTACAAGTCCTGGCTATGCCACTGTTGCGTGTCAATGGTGTCCAGTGTAAACATACTTTATTAGTAATTAGATATGGATTTGAAGAGCACAATTTTGTGTACGTATTGAGCCGGTCCGGTGGCAAATAGTGCGGGGTTTGTTAAACATCACAGGCTATGATTTCTAAATGCGGTGTGGTATCGTGCCCCCAGAGATGCGTGCTCGAACACAGATTTGGAATGAGTGGTGACAATGTGTTAAAAACCTGTCAATCCAGCGCCCTAAAGATACGAAACAGACGGGGGAGGGGGGGGGGGGGGCATTATGTCGTTGCAGCGATAGATAACCGATACAACTTTGCTGACCGATCTATACCAAATATAGGCATCGAGATTAGTGAGGGGGCTCTGACGTAATTTGCTCCGGCGACAGTTGTTCTAGTGACAATATCTCAGAAGAAAACGAGTTAGGGTTAGGGTTGTCATTGGATTTCCAGTTCAGGATAGGATTAGGGTTAGGGTTTGGGTTAAGGTTAGGGTTAGGAACTTAGGGTTAAGGTTTAGGGTTAGGGTTGAGGTCAGGGTTAGTGCATAATCGTCGGAGCAATTGTCGCCGGAGCAAATGTCGGAAATTCACAAGGAGATGTCCATCGACATTTGAAGGAACTTTTTAGTTCGAATATTGCCATGGCATTTCTCTCTCATGATATGAGGGACTGGACATCCTGGAAGTGCTCTTGAAATCTCCCACCAATGAACGATTACCTATAACAAGTAGGAACCTTATTCTGCCAGATATTTACAAGCAATCGTTCAAAAGAGCCCCCTTTTCGCAGTCTAAAGTGTCTCCCGACACTGACAGATGAAAGAATCCGTGTAGCTTTAAAAGTGATAAGTAGACAAGCAAACATGGTTGCGGCCGTGGAAAGTCCAACCAGTTTAAAGAAAATGCATCGGAATAAGAAACATTTAAAAGAAAAATTACAGACTAATGCATCCTATGAAAGTTTGTCCTTTGCAATATACTTTACAGGGTTCATACTCAGTACTTGAGTCCTATCAATTTAAGTGCTCAATTTTTGGTCAGCGATTATAATCAAATCATACCTATCACATTCCATGTTCGAATGGGAAGCACATACATTCGGTTGATTAAAAGTACATATATACGGCATATTTTCTGATTATACTGAAATACACGTAGGACCAAAATGGCCATGGTATTGTCAAAACATGAACTGTAAGCAACGACCATCCTGAAACCGCCAACAACAAATCATAAAATCAATATGTTATCGTAACAGTTTTCTGGTATATCTGTATTTGGACAATGTAAGTAGTCGGCTGTACAAGACCAAAATAGGCTTATTTATGTCAAACAAGGTGACCTATCGATTCACACGTGTTAATAAAAATGCCATGATCAATAAGAATCCTCGCAAATGATACCCCAATTTGGTCCCGACTGGTCTTATTTTTTTTTAATTCGACCACGTTATTGTTATACACTTACTTTACAGCCAAAAAGGTACAATGATACTTCTACGCCGTGGAACTTGCATGGTGTACGCTTCTGGGGAGTTTTAATGATTTATCCATAGTTCATTTGGTGAATGCGAATTTCGAATTGACATGTCTTTGTCAGATTCGATATGACGTATAAAGAATACTCTAACGATTCGTGGGATTAAATAAAGGAGGTCGTAATATCAGTGGGTCAATTACGCCTAGAACGGATCCAGAAAGATTCATGGCTGGAACTACAAGTTGAATCCTACGAAGAATGGACGATATAGTTGTGCGTCGGTATGGATTATAACAATCTTACTATAGAGAGCAAAGGCATAGACGACTTATCTTCCTTTCACATATACACTGTAAAAAAATACTAAACACTTTTATAAACATTTTTCTGTAACACTTTATAAACACTTAAACACGTTTATCTGTAAATCATAAACACGTTTAGTTAAAAATACCTATATGATATCAAAAGTTCGTAAACACTTGAACACGTTTAATATGAAATCATAAACACGTTTAGGTGTTAAGGTGTTGAAAATCAGTTTCAAAAAGAATACGTTGCGAAAACTCAATTATGTTTCGCGAAGATTTTTCAATGGGAATCTGTACAAGTATAAGCCAAAATTGACGAATAATAAAGAGGGATAATGGCTGGCTCATGTAAGTATATTAGCCTGCCGTTCAATGGAACTGGTCTGATTTTCCACTGTATTTTATTTAAGATATAGAAATGACCTGGCCCTATTCTGATACGTTTTCAGTGTAGGACACCGTACTTCCAGATTCAAGTATACAGTCTAAAATTTCTTTTGTGAAAATGTCAAAGTCATACATTCCCTTCTTGGTTTACAAGTTTGTGTCAGAAAATACTGTGACAGTGGCATTGTTTGTGTAGCTTTCTGTGGGATCTACTGCTCTCAGGGCCAGAGATTAGTTTATTATGGTAAATTAATACTTGTTTCTCTTTCTCCTAAAGTAAACAAATTTAAAACAAATCCGTCTATCCTGAATATGCACTCTAACCAGTTTATAATTGTTATAGTTTCAACTCATTTAGATCGTAAGGTATTTATAGTTTCTACCAATCATATCACTGCCCATAAGTCATTTATTTCCACAGTATCCACGTGAGAAAGATGATTATCCGGTTTAAAAGGTCGATCAAACTAATTTCACTTAGGCCAAAGTATAGTGGATGCATTGGAAGTTGAAATAGACTAATATACTTACGTCACTACTTGCGTCTTTTTCGCACTCATCATCGACACTTATCGGAAGAAAGCTGTTGGGTGTATCTATTACTGATAATGAAATATTCATCCCGCAATGATTAATCACCAAATTCCAGCAATCAGCTCCGTACGCTTCTTAGCAAAGTTAATAAATCCACGACGTATCACCCACGTCATTCAAAACACCTAATTTTGTGACAACTTCAACACGAACTTGCGGTTCAAGATAACTCAAACTGTGCGTCATATTCGCTTTCATGACTTCGAAAACAAACGAAAAAAGGATGAAACAGTTCGAAATGGCAAAAGTTGTACGTCCGCAGCCAAGCACATGAACGAAATAGGAGACAAAGACTGCCTGGAATCCTAAAAACGGATCTGTGAAAAATTTCTCTGACAAAACGTAAATATCGTTATTGCAATACCAGCATTTGACCACTTTAATCAATATCAAATATGGGTCGATAAGCTCACGTCATATCATGGATATATCTCTTGACCGAGCCATAACTAAACACAGTATCCGTCATGTCATTAATATGTTGCCAGAAATGTCCGTGAAAAAAATTAGCTAGTAATACAGAAACGAAACTGTTTATAATTAAACTACGAAGCAAGTTCAAATGTATACAAGGTGTTCATTAAAGTGATAGGCTAACATTGTGAAGCTTCAATTTAAACAATTGTCAAACTTTGATATCTGAGGTACATAGTAGTGTTCAAATGGACAAATAAACATCCTAGAATACAAAAGTTTGGAAAGTTACACTGCCAATTGCAAGTTATACATGAATAAACAATAAAACTCGGGGCGAGTTTTATTAACCTAGGTGTACACACAGTAAGTCTATGGGAGGAAATGGGCAAGTGAATCTGGTTAACTTACGACTTTCACTTTTTTAAAGCACTAAATAATCATTTTGAAATGAAGAGTTTATTTCCAAAAGGAACTACATCCATATTTGTTACTTCAGAGAAAAAGGCGTTTGTTTACCGGATTTTGTACAGGCGCCTATGGAAAAGTGATATTAGAAAGTGCATTTTCTTATGGTTGCTTTCATAATTGAGGTTAAAACTTTTGCTCAAGGATACGTACCTACCTGAATAATGGTGTGATATCAATAACTCAATTTTCATCAAAAGTGGATCTAGTCCCTTTTGGAAACGAGCTCTTCAAATACAATTTTTGCAGGGCTTCATTTTTAGACCTCATCAAAGACACTGGTAGCATGGGGAATCATGCGGCTCAGATTTTTTTTTAACGTGGTAAATGTTAGCCAATACCTTTTAGCTATAGGAATGATTTCCTTTCCTAGGTTACAACCCTAACCAGAAACCAGTATTACTTATATGAATTCAATAAACAGGACTTTCTTGTAATAGTTACCAGCTAATCTGCCTTTGTCAAGTACCCTTGTTAGAACTAAATAACAAGTTCAAGTCTACCAGCTTTTAAGACTGAGATATGTCAATAACGGAACTGTGAAACAATAAATACGATTGATACCAAACTAA
>JZLH01S0387150.1:21748-36036 GCA_001188425.1 Eucidaris tribuloides | reverse complement strand
TACTTACGTCACTACTTGCGTCTTTTTCGCACTCATCATCGACACTTATCGGAAGAAGGCTGTTGGGTGTATCCATTACTGATAATGAAATATTCATCCTGCAATTATTAATCACCAAATTCCAGCAATCAGCTCCGTACGCTTCTTAGCAAAGTTAATAAATCCACGACGTATCACCCACGTCATTCAAAACACCTAATTTTGTGACAACTTCAACACGAACTTGCGGTTCAAGATAACTCAAACTGTGCGTCATATTCGCTTTCATGACTTCGAAAACAACGAAAAAAATGATGAAACAGTTCGAAATGGCAAAAGTTGTACGTCCGCAGTCAAGCACATGAACTGAATAGGAGATAAAGACTGCCTGGAATCCTAAGAACCGATCTGTCAAAAAGTTCTCTGACAAAACGTAAACATCGTTATTGCAATACCAGCATTTGACCACTTTAATCAATATCAAATATGGGTCGATAAGCTCACGTCATATCATGGATATATCTCTTGACCGAGCCATAACTAAACACAGTATCCGTCATGTCATTAATATGTTGCCAGAAATGTCCGTGAAAAAAAATTAGCTAGTAATACAGAAACGAAACTGTTTATAATAAAACTACGAAGCAAGTTCAAATGTATACAAGGTGTTCATTAAGCTATAGGAATGATTTCCTTTCCTAGGTTACAACCCCAACCAGAAACCAGTATTAATCATATGAATTCAATAAACAAGGACTTTCCTGTAATAGTTACCAGCTTGTTGTACCAAATCTGCCTTTGTCAAGTACCCTTGTTAGAACTAAATAACAAGTTCAAGTCTACCAGCTTTTAAGACTGAGATATGTCAATAACGGAACTGTGAAACAATAAATACGATTGATACCAAACTTATAGTCATCGAAGAATTCTAAACGAGTCTTCTTGATATCAAGGAGGACATCTTCAAGAACGTCAAGAACAGAAAGATACTTAATACCAAACACACATTATCAAATGTTCTTTGTTTAGTAAAATAAAGGTGAGCGTTGTCGATTTCACGGTTTCGCATCATTACAATGTAGTTGAGCAAAATCAACTGTAAAGAAAGTTTGTCAAAATGCTTCCCTTACGACTTATGGGCATAAAATTAAGCGTTATTCAAAAACTCGTTATAATAGATCGTGATGTTTTACCAAACATTTGGGTAAATCAACCAAATGTTTGTTTTAAAATATCTTGAATAGTACGGAGAGTGTTTAACTATATATATGCTAGAAGTTGCTTAAACTAACACTTTTGTTACTGTATTTCACTTTGGGATTTGTACATTTTTTTCCAAACCAAATACGCATATCAAAATATTTGTTTTTTACATCTAATAACTGCGGTGATATGTGATGGAACATTCATAAAAGGAACTGGCACTGTTACTGTTTTTTTTATTCCCCTCGATTTTAAGTAATTAATGACTTGTCAGGGTTGTTTTACAATACATACACTGACGCGACGTGACTAAGACACAGATACACTCTTTATGATATACTTATCACTCCACAAACAAAATACTGTGCTTGGTTCCTGGCCTGAAGACAATTTCGTGAAGGAGAATATTTTCTCATTTCAGGAAGTCCATTTGAAAATATCGATTAACTCTTCATACTCACCCCTAAAGGAAGTATCAGTGGACACTAGTTCATTTAGGCGATATAAATTTAGATATTGTAATAATGGTGATTCTCAACTTCTGACTAAACTTCTTAGGAAACTCATTTACTCCAGGAAGATTAGGGAGTATCTAGTGTGAGTGCACCACATTTTCAGCATACATGTAGGCATACAGGCAGAATTTTACTTACTATAACATTGATATCCCCTTAATGACTTATCATCGAAATATTAAAATCAAAATTTTGAAATGCTTGTATGGTGATCTGTTGTATAAAACACAGTAGTCTCTTGACAATTTACAGCAAAACTTACAACAATAGTAATTCTGTAAACATACGGAAACTATAATTATATACATTGTATTTGTCAGTTGTCTGCCTTCTCCCCTTTTTTTTACCAATCTATTGTGACAAAGCATTACTGTACACAATTGTACTGCTACAATAGCCTAAACAAGTGAGATTAAAAATAAGGTACTTTTTGGTGGGATAAAAGAGAAAGGGAGGGGGGCAACATGTTAATGTGATTAGTTTGGACGTATACAAGCTGTAAGCTGACACAAATTTTGTTATCTCTACTTTTTGTATGAATAGACGTTTGTCATTCTAATATTCGTCAATATCACTAATCTGAACGATTTTATTGACAAACTTGTTGAGAACAATTAATCTTGGAGTTTGTGGATGGGATCACTTGAACTGTTTTGGTCACGAACCATGTAATCCCTAGTTTCATTAACTCTTACTTTCCTTTGAAACGTTTCTATATACCGCGATGATGTTTTTAGCTTGGCAAATTTGGTCAAAAGAATATTAATTATTTTGGATGAATTTTTGTCACTTGCGAGCCAATGAAAATTTTCTGAAATCAAACATATAGCTATTCCTATGAAATAGGCGGATTTACTTACATGTATCAAGATTTTAGTGAGGAATGATTTGGATAAGATTGTACCCGGAATGAGGCACACTTTATAGTCCCTAATATTTCGTGTAGGTGTTGTTGTTTTGTATTGTAAACTTACAAAAACAATACTTACAGTAGTGCTCTCCTCTTCTTCCTCATCACACTCCTCCCCACCGATCAGATGTACAGGACTGTCGTCTGGCTCCATTTTGGCGCCAAATTCTCGGCCCCACGTAGAAATGACAAAGTTTCCTTGTTGTCTTCCAACAATCAGTGTTTCATAAACAATTAGTATCAAATAGTCATGTCGATCATAATTCTAGTCTTGATTTCTGGCTAAATTTGAATCTGCAAACGTAGTTATTTCGATTTTGTATTGTTTTCTTGACATTCTTTACACCAAACGAAAATGGATAATGCATATTTACAAGTATAGCTGGCCGACGTTTTTAGTCTGATGTATTCCGTTAAGTTTAGTGAGGCATTTTGCTGCTGATCTCAATAATATCTTCATGGTCTCGGTCGCAGAAACAAAGATACAATCTCAGTCTCAGAAACTTTGTCGTCCGTCCAACAACAGCAAGGCAGTTAATCGAATATCAAATCTCGACGTAGAATAGCACAAACTAAGTAATTTTGTTAGCTTAATCCGTATCAATGAAGTGGTAAATACTGACTGGCCAGCTCTGACGACTTCATACGAAGTTTTCTTCAATGAAAGTTTTTCTTGGAAACAGAAGATATATGAGCAAACCAATTGGAACCGTGATCTAGAGCCAGCTCCGGACACTAAGACCAAAAAGAGTGATCACGACCATTTCGAGTCAATGAGTGGTATCCGGGCGTCCCCAAACAGGGACTCGCTCCGTTAAGTGCGAAGGACAGTTCCAACTGGCATCATGATGAAACCCATAACTCCGTGATGATAACAAAAACCATAGAATCGCACGCTTTGCTGCATAATTAAGCTCCTGTTTAACAGCTGTGGACCAAGTTTGTGTTGGGTAGGATCACGATCATGATAGAAAGTAATTAGCGGAGGTCGCAACCGGATGGTGATATCTCACCACGGGATAATTACGGGTTCACAGCCGGGCGTGTTAGAGCGCTAAAACTCAACTCTCTTCCCAGAACCATTTTTTCCTTGTCTCTTCCTTAAGTGACGTGAATCTTTTTATATCCTTGACTGGGGATGGAAGATGGACTTTGGCAAAATGTGTTAAACTGTTGGTGATGGTTGGAATAGGATGAGATGGGTGCCGTGTTCTTTAATAGCAGGCTACCACCTGACCCCCATACCGTCGTTAAATGTCAGCTTAATTTACAAATATAGCCAATGCTCGTTCAACCGACCACCAGATCTGAACAGGCTTCATTACAAAGACTCCAAACACGTTGTATACATGGAGAGTAAAACATCGGCGGATATAATTGGATTTAAATGCATGAACTTTGGCAGATATATCTGCATTTTATAAGAAATAAATTTGTGATTAACAAATGGTCAAGGCTGATCGTTTATAATGTTGAACATGCCACAAGCTATAATGAGTTTGACTTTTTTCCAGGTGAAATCGAGTTCTAGAACTTTATCTCGCCAGGCAGTCTTAAAACTTGATTAAACCTCTTGTACAACGACAATGTCAATCGTGTAACTCCGTTTTTTTTTAAAGAAACAAAATGTTGAATGAATCAAACCTGCTGCATTTCATTTTACCCATTTTTGTCTGTCTCCTCTTAATTACACCAAATCTCGTACCACGTGTCCATCTTTCCAGCAAGCACGGCTCCAAATTCGTCGTATTTATCAGTTAGTTAATAAATAGTTTTGCTTGAACTTAATTCGAGCCATTTATTTTACCTTACGGTAATGCTATCGAGAAATTACTCAGCGATATCGTCCATTTGACATCCTTTGCAATCCTTCGGTTGTTACACTGGAGGAAATCATCAATGAAAATGTAAACCAATAATAACAAAAATGACAAACAAGCCTTCTCATTATACTGAACATGTTGAACAACCAATATTCTTATACATACTATCTTCAGGGTAGCCCGCATGCCTCTTGACTTGAGGACCTCTATACTGCGGCGAGGCCAAGAGAGTAAAGTGGTAATCTTGAGGTGAAAAAGTGGACAACGGACTTAATTCAACTGGTAGTTTATCGACATTATAAACGTGAACCCTCCTTCAAAAGAAAAAATGGCAACATTATTTAGCAATAACGGTCAGGCTAATTACAGAGCAAGCTTTGTTGATGACGTGTTGTTTGTATTTTTGTCATTATTTGTACACTATTAATGAATATTTTACACCAGCAAATTGATGAAACGAACGCAACAAAAACATCAGCAACCACAGAACCATTTTGACAAACTTTGTATCCCATATGCCACATAGCATTAGAGATTTACTTCCATCTGTATGACATTGAAATGATTAATAAAAAAATGTACTTCATATTTTGCGATCATCGTACCTAATAAAGATTTTTCAATGAATCACCGATTTGTTATAAACACAAGAAATAATGGATAAACTTCCTAAACTTAAAGATATCTGTTCTGCAAAAAATAACTCTAAATACTATCTAAAAAACATACATCGCTGAATATCTTTATATATTTTAATATTTGTGTCCAGTACTTTTATTATCGATTTGAATCTTGTACTCCCGTGAACTTTGGCGTTCTACTGATATTAAAAATGTGTACTCCCTTGAACCATGGCGTGCAACCGACCATACTGTAAACTGTGTACTCCCTTGAATCATCTTTGTGTACTCTCGCCCCCCCCCCCCCGATAACAAAAGGGCATAACTGACATTTTGGTGTTTTGGAGATATTGAGCAAAATGTATTTTGCTACACAAGTAAATCCCTATTCAATGTCATTTTAATTAGCGGATTATGAAACAAAGGGACACTTCTAATTAATATTTTTTTTAGTTCTTCATGTTTAACATGATGAACTGAGTCCCCTACACTATATAACTCAAATTTGAAAAAAAGTCAGTTATGCCCTTTTGTCGAGTGGGGGGGGGGGGGCGAGTTAACTGTCTTGAGCCGTTGCGGTATTCTACCGACCTCGAAGAGTGTACTCCAGTGAACTATGGTGTACTGTCGATCTTCAAATGATTAGGTATATTTGACATGTCAATCTCCTACTCATGAGGTATAATTATACATGTATTCATAATTAATTCTTTGAAGGATGAAATAGTATCCCCTTGGATTTGTTTTACTTTTGTTATAATTCAAATTAAAAGCTTTTATTGCACCGCGATGTAGAGGTGTTGGAGCACATTATCACATGATTTTTATTTTAAATTGATGTCTCAATTCATACACTACTTTTAAGGTAATATTTTTCACTTTGTATTTGCAAACTTTATATTTGTATTACGTATCACTCAGTTGATTTTTTTTTAGTAATGTAGACTGTTAATTAAACAGCACAAGAATAATGAACTCCTGAAAAGAGTCGAAGCATTGATTTTGTTTATTTATTTGTTCGTGTGTTTATTCATTCATTGAGTCTTTCATGTGTGTACAGTATGTACGCATGTATTACTGGAATATTTAACTCTTTCACCATTTTTTACAATTTATTTCTTTCTATATTCTTTTTCTTCTTTTTTTGTGGCTCACTAGCATTACTGCATGGTAAAAACTTGAGTTCTCTTACAATCCAACTGTTGGTAATCAACAACACAAAACATCGTTATAAATGACAGTTTGAGAGATTTTCAAGAAAAGATGTCTTACGATAATAATTTCTTAATTTGGTACTGTGCAGTTTTACCTATACAAGTAATGACATAATTAAGTGCAGCTGAATTCAAGACTGCTCTTTAATTGAAGACTGTAGAATAAGAAGAACTAAAGTCACATAACACTACTTTTAAGAAACAAAGGCTCAAAGTTTTCAAATTTGTCTACAGAGCACAATTGTTTGAGTTGTACTTTGAAACTTGGTGAAGTTAATTGACACAATCAAAGATGAATATAGGAAAAAACAAACATTGTAACACGTGTCGATTTCCAATAATCAATAATCAATATTGTGGACTTGAGTACTTCTTCTAAAAACACGGGTCTGAGGAAAACAAATGCATTTCTCGAATAAATGAGTGCCAAAAACACTTAATTGTTTATATTTTTTGGAATGTCCTCGGTAAGACGAACAATTTGATATGCAATTTGTCAAATTTGGACGTTGTTTGAAATTTGACCTCATTTGACCTTTGACCAGAAGTGACCCCATATCTCATCAACAAAGCACAAAATACATGATACAATTATATATTTTCTTAATCCTTGTAACTAGTTGAGTAATTTGAGATACATTTTGAAAAAATTAGACCAATTAAAATTTTGTCCCCGGTTGACCGATCCCCCGACCCCTACTAGTGAATGGTCAAATTGACCAAAATGTTGTCAAAAAAAAATTCCCGGCATGTAACGACTTCAAAACAATTACTAACTCAATTTCGTCAAAATGTGACTCAAGTACTTCTTATTCTACACTCTTCAATTTACCTCAATCCCAATCCCATATCAAGCAAAGCGACCTGCGAGCTCTGAAAAGCTAGTCTGAGTGTCCAGACTCATACCTGGACAATTAAATTTTCTATACTGCCTTACAATTAGGGTACAAAGAGAACAGTCTAAAACTGAGACCATAGTAGTAGTGAACGTAATAGTATTATTATTAATAGTAGAAGTAGTTGTATCAATAATGATAATGATACTACTACTACTACTACTACATGTACTACTACTACTACTAAAAAATATAATAATAGTAATACTAATAATAACAGAAGTAACAGTAGGAGTAGCAGTAGTAGTAGAATAAGTAGTAGTAGTAGTAGTATAGTAGTAGTAGTAGTAGTAGTAGTAGTAGTAGTAGTAGTAGTAGTAGTAGTAATAGTAGTAGTGGTAGTAGTAGTAGTAGTAGTAGTAGTAGTAGTAGTAGTAGTAGTAGACGTAGTAACAGTAGTAATAGCATATAGTAGTGAAGGTAGAAAGGGCAGAGCTATGGCAGTGGCAGACCTAATAATATTACTAGAGTAGTGTTACAGCAATAGATACCGTTTTATACATCATATTTGTCAACATGCAATTTCTCTCAATGCCTATGCAGTATCATCCACCTGCGTTCTTTTCAGCCAAGCATGTCGAGGTTTGGTATTGTCACTAGACGTCTTCTTCGGCCTTATTCTTAGATTGTGTAAGCAATCATCTGAGGTCGTGCACTTTTTTCTCGACTTGTCAATGAACCAATCAGCACAAAATGTTTACCGAAAAACCCGGAAAATCTTCTTGACACTCTTCTGATATTATTTGCATACCCATCGGTCATTCACAACTGGCATGAAATCCAAATATGCATTAAGGAATTGAACAATGCTTTACAAATTGAACATCGCGTAATTCCACGCAGCAAACTCATTAACGTATTCTTAGTGTAAGTCATCATATATGTACCAGTATGTACATGCGAATAACTGCGTATATTGTAGCCATACTTATTTTGTCAAAATATCTGTTTGGTTTTATTTTGTTTGTTTAACTATTTTTTCACGAAGGAAGCTAAATACGATTCGTTCAATAAACTCCGAATGACGAGGGTTAGGAAATAGAGACAATCAAACATTCATACACATGATATAGTCTTTGTGAAACTAAGTCTACATGACCGTTAGAAAACACAATACAACGAGAAAACTCAATCCAAGCTGATTTTGTTCATAATATACAAAATTCCTAGTCTACTTTCAAAACATAAATAGTACATGGGTATTCATCATGTATGATTTGAAAAAAAAAATTATTTTCATTTATAATTTACAAATGTACCGTATACCACATGTATTTGTGAGCACGAGACATTTTATACATAAGACCCATGCAGATTACTATTCATAGACCAGTACATGAATCCTGAAATAATACACTGAACTGACTGAGTTCAGCGAGCTTCACACGGAAACTAAGTGACAGTTAATGTTTTATGCATTTTTCACATTCTGGGTAATAAACTGATTTTTTTTCACAGATAGCGTATGTACGTATCGTGAAGTGCTGCTGGATGGGATCTATTGCATTTAACTTCTAAATGTTGATATCTCAGATGCAAAAACATTTATGAGATATTTCATCATTATCAAAGTAGTGAGGCGGATGTGCATTTACTTAAGAAAAAATTATCGAAAAAGTTGTCTTATTAGGGGTTCATAGTTTCTAACAATTTCGTGTATATCGGTAGATACAAAACGCCCTCTAGAACTGGACAATTGTTTCGCAATGCGTCAGCAACGGACCGTCGCGATGGAGCCTCATTGAATAGCTGTCTTTTCACTTGGCTGTTACAGTTCCCTACCAATGTATTATGTACATATATACATATCTTTACAGATTCCGTATATTAACTCCTCATAAAAGTTCCGTAACTCAAATTTGAGCATCGATATCTCTCTCGGTATTATAGTAATGTATAATACCTGATATTGGAAGCCTGTCTATTTTCCTTTACAATGATACCTCATTTGCCATGATTATGGTTTCAAAGAATGTGAAAGACATTTTAATAAGGGGCAAAATCTAAAGTGAAAAGCTGCAAAATGCATGTTATCGTCACTAGTTCAGTGCTCATTTGTATGGAGAGAGAATTATTTATTATCAAAGTGTTTGAGCTTTATTGAGATTTTCGCAAGTTTTACAAGGTCTACTCCAACAAACATTCAGTCATCCATAAGTACAGCGGAATCAATTCTGCTGATCACAGTTTGAATCACTCTCTACAAAACAATGATAAAAGCAAGATCACTGTATTTGCCGAACGCTATAACTCAAAACATGTTAAAGACACTATACAGCGTGTATCAAAAAGAAGTAGACACTTAGAAAAAAAATATTTAAAATTGTTTTCGTGATTTTTAGATTATTTTTTAATATGAATATTTTACCTTGGACCTAAGCTATCTGAAAACACTGTTGGTATTGTAAGTATTTCACGCATGAGTGAGCACAACCCACTTTTGTGCAATGGGCCAAAAATGCATTTGCGCACAGATTGTGTTCTTATAATCAATGTTTAATGCCTCACAGACCGGTGCTGCAGTTGCATCTCAACTGATGTGCACAAGCATTGAATCCTCAGCATGCTCAGAGAAGAGCTAATATCAATTTTGTGACAAAAAAGACAAAAATGAAGCATTGATTCGGATATACCCCCATAAAAAGAAGAGAATGTCATGTTTGCAAGATGAACTGTGAATTTTATTTTAAAAAAATGCATTTTCTTCTTTTTTAGGGGTTGGGGGTTGGTAATTGTATCTGAATTATTGCTTTATTTTGTCTTTCTTGTCACAGAATTGATATAAGCTCTTCTATGAGCATGCTGAGGATTTAGAATGTAGCAAAAATGAAGCAATGATTCAGATACAACCCACCCTACCCCTTCAAAAACAAGAAAATGCCATTTTCTTCAGTTCACAGTTCATCTTGCAAACATGACATTTTCTCCTTTTTTAGGGGGTACTTCTGAATCTTTGCTTCATTTTTTTGTCTTTTTTGCCACAAAATTGATATTACATCTTGTCTGAGCATGCTGAGGATTCAATCCTTGTGCACATCAGGTGAGAGCTTCTGCAGCACCGGTCTGTGAGGCATTAGATAAGAACACAATTCTGTGCGCAAATGCATTTTTGGCCTATTGGACAAAAGTGGCCTGTGCTCACTCATGCGTGAAATACTTTCAATACCAATAGTGTCATCAGATAGCTTAGGTCCAAGGTAAAATATTCATATCAAAAAATAATCTCTAGATCATGAAATATTTGCGTAATAAATGTTTTTCTGTGTGTCTACTTTTTTTTGATACACGCAGTATAACATTGTGGAAGCCCCATTTAAAAACTTGCCAAATTTTGCTATCTGACTTATCTGACAGTGTTTTTTATGGGCAAATAAACACCCTAGAACACAAAAGTTTAGACAGTTATGCTGTCACCAGTAAAATATGTACAGACAAAACTCGGCACATGAATTTATTCTCAGCCGATAGGAAATTCTGCAATACAGCAGTCTATGGGGGAAACCTGGAATGGTCTCTCAATGATCTCACTTTTTTAAAGCAATTTATCATGTTTATGATCGTTTTAAACTGCAATCTTTTCAGGGCTTCATTTTTAGACCGTATCAGAGACAATGGTAGCATGGGGAATCATGTAGCTCAGATTTTTTAAACAGGAAACATTGTTATACAATGCCTTTAAATTCTTTAGAGAATTCGAGAAAACACATTTCACACTCGGGCATGACCACCTGAAGATCAATACATGTGAAAAATAAGAGATTTGCCAATGACAATAACGGTTAATTTTGGCAGATTTCATGTTTGACTGGCCTCATATTCAAGTGTCGTACGTATTTCATGATTTCAGAATCATTACAAATGGGGTATCATTTTAACGCAAAATAAACAGGCTTTTCAGTGATACCAATATTAAGTATTACACTATAACACCAAGAGAGATAATGTCATTTAACGTTGAGTTGAGGAGCTTTTTGAGAAGTTCATGTTTCACGTATTCTGACATAGACAGGTATGCCATCGCACAATTTTCTTATTTTGCTTTGCTTAGAAATCTTCCACAATTTCGATGGGTTCTTGTATACGTGTGAACATAAAATCAACACATTTCTACATTTAATAATGCCTCATAAATGTGAACATCAATGACAAGATCTAAAAAAAAAATCTATCGCAGTGACACGATTACGGAATCAACTTTTATTCGTCGGACACGCGTGCCAAGTCACACCTTGACAATAACGAAAGAGAAATTTCTTATAAAGTGACAGAAACATAATTACTGCAATTCGGCCGTCGTTATCCGTCCTGAACGTTTATAAATAGCAGCCGATGACAGATATCCGCTGATAGATGAAGTGTATGCGATTGTTTAATTGCCACCTGCAAGGCATCCATAACCCAAGATGTCACAAACTCAAGCGGAGATGCAACTCCTCTACATATAATCTCCAAGAGATAAACAACTTCGTCACCGTGCGATTATTAACAAGTCTGTGACTAATTGTTATCCTGCTCTGTTACCTATGGAATATCCTTCATGTTTTGTTTTATAAACAGAACAAGCTACGCCATCTGCCGAAGTGTCTACTCATGTAGCAAGAGAACATTGGGTATAGTTTGCCACACGATTGGTGGTGACTGGGGGGGGGGCCACGGCGGGGGGGGTTTCCCCGGACTCAGAATTTTTCTGAGGATTCCCCCCCCCCCCCCGATTTTTAAAAACTGAATATATTTTTTCGATTTGGCAGCATATGTATAGATTTTGTAATCGGCAAACCTATTCAAAGGATTATTAAACCTTTAACTCTTTACACGCGGTATTCGCATCCATGCACTCCCTGCAGCGTGCGGGATTCGCATTTCACGCTCAAACGTAGAAACGCTTGTATTCACCCGAATTACACTGATTTTCCCAAAACTAGCAGTAATCTCTTTGTATTGTTTACATTCCTCAAGTACGGGGGTATTATGTTAGATTCTTAAGGAACCAGAAAAATCGATAAATACAATCAAGGCATCGTGATACAATAGGACAAAGGATAAGACACAGTCACAAGTTCACTTTGAAATGTACTTAAAAGGTCAATTACAATAAGATGCGCTATTCACTGATAATCTCTTCATTCACTTCTTATTTGGTGACTCATCTCTTTCATTAACTTAAAGAGTCAGGGTTTTTTTCTGTATAACTTGTGGTTTACGCTCTTGTATTATTTGAATGGAGTTGTATATTTTCAAGTAGGAAATTTAGAACTACATGTATGTTGGTTACAATTAACCATTACTTTACAAAATTCAGATGAATATTTCCAAACACCCTATATGCATTTAG
This sequence comes from Eucidaris tribuloides, assembly GCA_001188425.1. Taxonomy (NCBI): domain Eukaryota; kingdom Metazoa; phylum Echinodermata; class Echinoidea; order Cidaroida; family Cidaridae; genus Eucidaris; species Eucidaris tribuloides. Next base: position 23,544 of record JZLH01S0387150.1, on the reverse strand, counting down.
AAGGTCTGTAAAATGTACTTCAACTTTGCTGTATTACATTTTTCCTGAAAAGGTTGTTGTGCGAAGTTATTGCCAGTTGAAGTCAGTTACTTATTTCCTTTCACGATACTGAGCGCTCTTTGAAATAAACTCCGCACGCACGGGATTCAGGGTCCCGCGCATAAAGAGTTAAAATGGTGTGTGTGCGATTTTAAATTCACAATTTCTACTTTTTTTTTTACAAATATATAATGTGTCCTGGGGCGTGTTTCCCCCGCACGATGGTTTAATTTCGCCTTCGGTGTTTTCGCCCCCCCCCCCCACCCACACACACACTTGTCACATGAAATCTCCGCTTAAGGCAAGCACAGACTCTGTTTGGACATTTGAACAACATTCCACACTGACTTGAGCCAAGATTAATTTGGTCATCTTCTTTTTTGTCGGGGTAACACAGGGCATTGGAAGTACTAGTCCACAATACAAAATGTATAGACCCTGAATTGGGCAACAAGGGCTTGTACCTCGAAGCTAGAGTGCAGTGAGCACAAGTTGTGACCCAAAGTCATATCTAATATAGACGAAGAACGAAATAACTCCGGCGACACCTGAACTAAAACCCCCTCCCCTTTTATGCTATAGTATAACCGTTAACATAAAGTCAGATACTACATACCCAAGTCGCATGGACCAATCAGCAGAGTCAGTTTTACTCCCAGATCTTTACAGTTCTGTATAGATACACCAAAACTTACACGGTCTTTACACCTTTCCTTTTTGTCATGATTGTTTTGTTGGTCCGACTCCGTTCTCCTACTTTAATTCCACTATTTCCATATTAACTACTTCAGGAACCGGCAGTCTGAATGTAGGTCCCTACTTCCTACACTTCTTTCCTTCATCAAAATGAGGCAATTTTGTTTGTTAATGACCGCTAGTTTTGTTTGTATTTGTTTTTTGTTTGCCTTTTACTGTACTTATACATTTTATGAGCATGTACCTCAATGTATTGCTTCCTACATTAGTTTGAGAAAGATAAAATAAATTCATTAAAATCAAATCAAATCCTTTGTTGTGCTAACCACGTACTGAAATAAGTTCCTCATTCTTCCCGTCGGATTTTATCAACATCCGAACTAGCACCTGTACACCAGCCCTTTTAGTTCCCCATGACTCTCCTACTCCTAGCATGGAACCTGGTACCATAAGATCTTATTTATCGCACGTGTACATGACCTCATGTCAGAAATTCCAAAACTGAAAGTAACTGAAAACAACCCAAATACATTTACGAGCTGGAACCATAACAATCTTCTCATAATGTATAATGTTCACGATTCATGGCAAATCTAAACTTTTACATCACCAGTCTTTCCATAAACTTCCACGAGTAAAAACTTGTAGCATTTTATGGCAAGGAATAGTACAGAAACACACATCACTCTACAGCACCATTTGAGGTTTCTATTTAGAATTATTTTGCGTTAATGCAACTATATCAGTGACAATATTGCTAGTTACTACTGACTCGAGTGCAATGAACTTCTGAAAAAGAAGAGTATCGCAAACGTTGACTTCAAGAAGACCACCAAGAAGTACGGAATCACATGTCCTCAAGTAGCAAAAAGATGCAACATTTAAGTGCAGCATAAGAGTTTCAATAGACACGAAGTCACGCATGACAGCAGCGTGAAATTGTTGCTGAAGTAAGACTGGTCTAATCCCAGTTTTGAACCCAAAATATCATCACAATCTGTAAGTAATAGGGTATATTTTTTGTTATTTAATACCAGTTATGACTATCCTTAAAGACAATA
>JZLH01S0387125.1:11416-22217 GCA_001188425.1 Eucidaris tribuloides | reverse complement strand
AATTCGTGTTTTCGTAGATGCATCAACTTTACATTTTTGCCCCGATATCAAACAGTATAGTTACAGGACTTCTTTCTCCATTGGGCAAATTTCGCGGTTGGATTGATATATACAAGTTTGTGCGATTATGGGGGATATTTGAGTTACCGTTGAGCAAAATTGATTGCTATTAAGCGTTAGTGACATGATTGGGAACACCTTGAAAATGCCCGGCAAGAACTAAATCGTTTGAAATATATACCAACTATACACCAGCTGGAAGTAGATCTCCCGATGAAAGGATTTGGTCTCTACTTTGTTTACTTAAACGGCACTTGCTTATAACAGTGTTTCCATTTAAAAAATCTGAGTTGCATGGATTCCCATGGCTACCAGCTGTCTCTGACATGGCTCTAAAAATGAAGCCCTGAAAAATTGCCCAGTCTAAACGATCTAGTAAGTGCTTTAAAAATAGTTTAAAAATCATTGAGAGACCATTCCATGCTTTCCCCATAGACTGCTGTGTTGCCAGATTTCCTATCGCCCGATAGGAAATTAATTTGCCATTTGATATCTGCATGTACTAAGTACGCATAGCTGTCCAAAATTTTTGTGTTTCTAAGTGTTTATTTGTCCATTCAAACACTGTCAGATATGTCAGATAGCCCAAGCTTTGACGTATTTTTAAAACGGGTCTGTTTACAGTGTTACATAGTGTCTTTAAGGAAAAATCAAGCGTTGACATACTAGGATGTGAATTTTATCGTGCCCCGATATGGATAGAGAAGCCATAGAGCCAGTCGACACAACAGGTTGCCGAAAAGCTGCCAAAAGAGTGTATTGACATTAGTTATTTCAGACATGCAGCCAAACGTATTGACTACAAGATTTTTCACAGTAGAATCCTGTGTACAGTTTTACTGATCTAAATAGTTTCAGCTTAGTTGAGGATACCCCCATCAGTGTAATTTTACCTTTAAACGTATACTGGGATCTATAGGGCTGTCATGTTTTTCTCTGACATGCACAAAGCGTAGGTTCGGAGTCGATTTTAAATGTACTGAGTCGCAAAAAAACTGAATCAATGAAGATCGAAGTCCATTTCAATCCTCAAACTTCACTGCGAAGACGCAAGCCAAGGAAATGCAGGCAAAACTCAGACATACCAGTGAGGGTGAATCCCCTTCAGGGGATAGCGGGACACCCCCGAACGTCCGATAATTGACGCGGTCCTGGAATGATAGTCTTACATTTCACGGCAGCCCAAGCAGCGTTCACCACCCGAATTAGCATTAATTACTAGTCTGTTTCATGCGTGGATTACGAACGGCATCAATCCGCGAGCCCGTGTCCCCGTGCTTGCACACGTTATGCATATAGGCTACTGCCAGAAGCTTGTATTAAAAAAAAAATCTAGTAGTTATCCGCGAAAGGCTTTTCCTTCCGTCGCAAATTATTGTTTGCGATTACTTGGTACAATCAATGGAGGTAACCAGATTATTGGTGTAACATTGCTTGAATGGAGTGTGGAAAATAACAGCTGTAGGACTATTTTTGTGGTTAGAATGGCGACATATATTTTACCAGGTATTTAACACGTATAGGTTGAGTGATCTATCTGTATGCCTGCACACGGCTTGGTATGAAATTTTGGATGTTAGTGCGCCATAGAATTCAAAGTTTGCAGACGAATTAAATTCCACTATGCCTGCTGGTCGTGACTACCTATGGCTATCATTTTGCCAATGCCCTGTATGCACTATGTCTAAACGAGCTCGAACTCGAACTAACGTTACGATACAATTGCATAGCATAACGATACCCATATCTATTCACGACCGGCATAATGGACTTTCCATTGCAAACTTTCAATTCCTAGCTGCACGAACATGCACATTTTACACTCATGCCTGTGAGTGTCAAGCAAACAATTAACGAAATCTCACTCTTACTTACATGTCAATATATCGAAGTTTCGCTCCCTAAATGTAGAAGAAACCCGAGGATTTGTAATCAAAGAATCACTGTCATTCCACGCACGACGCAATCTACACACTACATGTCTGTGCATGTATAGCACGCACGCCACGTCACACACCGGCACAACGAACGTACGTAGTACTAGTAATACGTGTACGAGCATTCACCGTAGAATGCACATGTATATTATCTACGGACTTTTTGAACAGACTAGATACGAGGCTAGCAGCCGTTTCAAAGCAGCACGCACGGGTCTGTATCATAACATTTATTCAAATTCCTTCAAAACGCATCGGTAAATTCTAATTTCCCTCGGTTAGTCTCTTCAAAATAGACCAAAGATCAACATGCTTCCGTAAAAACGATGCCAAAACAAGAAATAAATGTGCCAAAGTTCAGATGTTCTTTCTGTGGAGCGCAGCACGCTTCTCGCACGCAACATATTGTACGTGCGTAAAGCAGTGTGTGTGCTGCGTTGGCGCTGTGAGATCCTGTGTGTGCATGGCTGTACACGTCATTAACATCCCATTCGAGGGATCCCCTCTTCGGGCATTTTGACCTCACTGCATACTGGACGTTTAAATGCTTCGGTCTGAACATCTCCAAATTCCTCCACAATGTTTGCAGCAACACTTTTCAAATTCCAGAAGTTGTAGATAAACGTATATCCTCTCTAACAATGTAGCTTTATCATTATAATATTGTTAATATTTCCGAAGTTATGACAAATTTTGTAAACATATTTATTTCGGGCCATACATAGTATACTCTTACAGTTTTAAGAATGATTTGGTAAGGACTGTTTCTCTAATTTGTAAAAGTGTAAAAAGATATTACATTAGTGCCATGATTTTCATTCTAATAGCACTGAATGAAAGGGTACTATTCGTGGCGCCATATTGGTGGGCGTGGTTCCGTTTTGAAGTATGAGGAAGGTACTTTACAACCTATTCATCCGCACTTTCGATCTTCAGGGCCAGGGAACTCCATTATCGCCGATCAGACGTTATCTTCTTAGAAATCACCACAATTCATGGACATTGGGAAAATGTTGGCACTTTATTTCGACTTCTGTCTGCCATTTCCGTGACCACTAAAAAGGTCTGTTTACTTCCTCTACAAATTACTTCGCGTGATTCAGGCAAAATCACGGTCTATACGGATAATGAGCCAATTATCGTTGTATGTTTTCAACAAACGTATTAGAAACTTTGCTTTCGATTTGATTGACTACAAATCCATCCCAATTTGATTTTAACAAAATTATTTCCATCCTGTAATTTTTAATATCGCAGTTTTGTCCACCCACGAGTATATTATAAACTATTATTATTGTTGGACAAAATGGTATAACTGTAAATTGGAAATCACCTGTCGTACAGTAATGCATGGAATGTTAATGGTTTTACTGTTACATTGAACAAGATCATACAATCGTGTTGAACAAGTATTGGGGTGAATATTTGTTAAATGAGTTTGATTAGGATACATTAACGGAGAGACTGAAAATCCGTGACTCAACCTAGCGGTTTTCGTTGTTCATTTGCATTGACATAAGCATGAGGCGCGGCGAATAAACAGCATGCTGTTTTTGAACTCCGCGTGCTCCGTTATTCATACTCGCTTTATTGCGAAAATCCGCACGATACAGGTGTTCGTAAGGTCATCAACAGACTATTGCCCGACCATTGCAGACTATTGCCCGGCGATAGCGCGCTGTTGGACAAGTCTGTGGTTTTAGTGAAACGGTTTAAAATAGCATCGGATTGCGTCTGGATGTCTCCGCGATTGATATAGTCGGGGTTAGATTATCAGTTACTCACGAACTGTTCATTGAGGCGCTATAGAAGACTTATTAACCGGTTAAAAACTTGGCGCACTTATGTATGAAATAGTATCATGAAGTCTCAAAATTGGCAACTTTGACTATGATTGTGTTTCACTAATTGGACCGTAATTTCATCTCACACAAAAAGTTGGAGTGTCGCCTTGAAACAGTGACATTTTCTCAGAATTCCCTGACTTACTCAGGGGATGGGTGGGGTTGGTGGCGAAGGAAAGGACACGTGTATGTGTACGTATTGTAATCTCATAAGGAAGACAAATTTAGGCTAACATTTGAGGAAGGAGTACACCATTTTGGTTTCAAGATTAACGGAAAAGGTTATTTCAACACGGAAATGGGTTGAACAGCAGAATTTAGTGAAAGTTATAATCAACATGCCTCCATCGCGTGATATTTTTTTGAAGCAATTGGTCAATCATTTCATTGTATAATTACAAGTAGGCTATAGGCCTATTCACGCCGCGGTTGCGTTATCATGGCAACCGCCGACCGGGTATTTAAAAACTTGGCTGATAAGTGATATACGTAACGACCACCGCAGAAATCGAATTGCAAAATGAATACATTATGTGACATGTTTATCAACATGACAGCAGGACAGTCATTGTGTAACATATATGTATTCTCTTAAAAAAAAAGAATAAATTTCACTTTTCATAGAGTGAGTTTATGGGACATTCTGGTGAATTTTATCTTTTACGGAATTAATATAGGGCTCGCCACTTAAGAACATGAGTGAGCCTTGAAATCACTCCATAAAGAGTGAACTGGGTAGGGCACAATCGAAAACCATCAACTCTCGATTCAGTCTTTAAAAAGCGAGCATGCCCTAACAAACATCTCACTCTAACATGTCTAAGATTTTCCAGTTGTACACACAAGAACGTGCTTCAGTCGTAAAGCAATGGTAATCTGTTGATTTCACTTCGATCCCCCACCCCCCCCCCCAATTCGTCAAGAGCAACCTAAGTCGAGTTTCCGTTTGTCCTCTTGTCTTATCGGTTTTGGACGGCTCTTTTTATTCATGTCAGTCATTTCTTATTCCTTACCCAAATCCGTCTTCCCAAAGCAGAGCGAAATTGAACTTCATCTGGTCTAGTTTCCAGACTCGGAGCTAGACTAAACTGTCTATAGACTTTTGCTTATTAGGCAGATAGGGTAAACAAAAGTTTAAACAGACTACTAGTCAACGAGTGCAAACCACACCCATTGATATGATCTGGACACGTTGCAGTTCTACATGTATAACTCACCATTTAACTCCTTCACCCCCCATTCATGAAGTCACATACGTTGTTCACGGATTTGTGGATAATCGGTTTAGCTAAGAAGGTTAAACACTGTTCAAAACCAGGAAACAAATTCATCTACCTGTTTCGTCTATTGTAAAGATCCGTATTATGAGATTGTGTGTTAAATCCATGTTTACCTATCCCCTACCTAAAGGAACCAAGTATTAAATGGATTAAGACACACTTCGCGTTTTGTTCTCCTCCTTAACAACAAATCCCCCTTTTTAAAGTTTCTGTAATACGCGTCACGGCTCATGTGACGTAGTCCATGGCTTTATTGTCTCGCGCACTGATAGTGCCAGAAGCCATATCATCGCGATGATTAAACCATGGATAATCCCTTAATCTCATCGGGATAACTAATTATATTCCCTTACAGAAGAGGGGTAAGGGATTTAGACGAGTATAAATATAGAACGCGACCTATTTCCGGGTTTATTCCATACAGCATATATGGCTTCAAAATTTAAAATAAAACCAGTTAAACGTCCAATATTTCCTGGTATTTATTTATTTTTATTTTTACAGAGAGAAGTTATAACAAGTTTGCTTGGCTGTTTGTTATATCTGTAAGAAACACGAACTTTTTGTATATATATTAGTTTCTCACTTTTCATATCCGTTATCAATATCCCAGCTTATAGTTTCATCATGTATCAAACAAACTTGTCAATTTGGTGATTCCACCACCAACCACACAACAACATCAACAGCAACAACAACAAAACACATCAACCACTACCACAACAACCACCACTACTGCAACAACTACTACTACTACCACAAACTTGTCCATTTGGTGATTCCACCACCACTAACACAACAACATCAACAGTAACAACAAGAAAACAACCACCACCACCACTACTGCAACAACTACTACTACTACTACTACAAACTTGTCAATTTGGTGATTCCACCACCACCAACACAACAATATCAACAACAGCAACAACAACAAAACAACAACCACTACCACAACCACAACAACCACCACCATCACTGCAACAACTACTACTACTACTACTACCACAAACTTGTAAATTTGGTGATTACACCACCACCAACACAACAACATCATCAGCAACAACAACAAAACAACAACAACCACTACCACAACCACCACCACTACTGCAACAACTACTACTACTACCACAAACCTGTCCATTTGGTGATTCCACCACCACCAACACAACAACATCAACAGCAACAATAACAAAACAACAACCACTACCACAACCACAACAACCACCACCACTACTGCAACAACTACTACTACTACCACAAACTTGTCAATTTGGTGATTCCACCACCAACAACACAACAACATCAACAGCAACAACAACAAAACAACAACAACCACTACCACAACCACAACCACCACCACCACTACTGCAACAACTACTACTACTACTACTACCACTACAACAACAACAACAACTACTACTACTACTACTACTACTACTACTACTACTACTACTACTACTACTACAACTATCATTATTATCATATGCTTAAAAACACTTTTTAACATTGTCGAAATTTGATATCTGACCTACATTATAGTTTTGAATGGACAAATAAACATCACAGAATACAAAACTTTAGACAGTTATTCTGGTTATAGCAAAATACATACCATAGTGTGATAGCCCTGCGGGAAAAACGTCGATGCGTCACGATCGGAAGGTCGCAGGTTCGAGCCCCAGCCAGGTCACACCAAAGAATCTTATGAATGGTATCTTCTGCTCGGCGCTCGGCATTCTAGAACAGAGAAGAGTAATAACATGTTATGCAGGGCCCGCTTGTAGAACATGTCTATTTGTCTTAGGTGGATACTCTGGGGTTATTAAGACGTTATTTTTTTTATTCCTTTTTTATCGGTACATAAATGTATGTCACGGGGACAACAAAATTACTTTACAACATAACAATCTATGGGAGAAAACTGAAATGGTCGCTAACTTTTCTCTTTTTAGAAGAAGTGACACTACAGAAGAATGGAGAATCATATAGCATAGATTAAAAAAAAATAAAGCATTGCTATCCAGTGCCTTTAAAAGTATGAGTTATCATACTGAACTTGTTGGTGCGTGTGCATGTGTAATGATGCGTATGTGTATACATGCACACACGATTAATATTTTCTTTGTTTATTTTATTTCCATCAATAAAATGTCGAATCATAAACTTGTCTTCAAATTACAGCGATATTCGAGACCGAAGAAACGCACCAATGTTTATTTATGCATGGAAATTTTTATCATTCACAACTCTAAAATCTATATTTCCGCATTTGACTTGTTTGTGTAAGTGCATTGCATCCCTACCATCTTCATACAATTGCAGTCTTCATAAATATTTCGTACATTTGTCGGACATTGAACCTCTACTGTCCTTGCTTACTGTACAACGTGAATGCTACAACAAACCCTGGTATATTTTCATTTTTCTAGTAGAGCTGCTGGAAACAAATCATCGTATAAAAAGTATAATTACACATGGCTGCGTAATTACTATCAAATACTCCAAGCGCAATATTCGATGTACTCAATGTATTCTTCACATATTTTCAATACATTGATCACATAATGAAGGAAATAATATGATTTCAAACGAACAGGCATAACTGATGATGTACTTTCAAAGAGAAATGAATAATTCAGGTGTTGGAACCGGGGGAGGGGGAGGGAGAAACGAGCTTTTCGTGGTATGAATAGCTCATGACTCTCTACCCCGACCCCCCCCCCCCAACACACACCATGCGAATTTTGAGCTAGTTGAAACTGAAAAAAAAAATCGCAAAACCCACTTCGGCACAATTATTCTATATCAGATTTCAATACATTGTCTAAACTGAAAGACCCCCCCCCCCCCCATCCACTGATGCACATGTATGCAAGAGGGGTCAGAAGGGTCGTACGACACCCCCACCCCACCCCCAAAACCGTCAAAATTTCCACATTTTTTTCCAAAGACATTTTTCTAGGGCCTTTTCACATGTTACTGCTATTTCATTGTGAACAGATCCCCAAAATTATTTATCACGACCCACCAGGAAAAAAAATCCTGGATACACCCTTGCCCGCCCCCCCCCCTCCTCCATGGTTATGATTGAGCGTTTGACGTGAGGATGGGTGCAGGGAGGCGTGCAGAGGAAGGGTAAAATAATCTGCATAAACATACCTTTCATTCTCACGAACATCATCATATTGTAAGATAAAATAGCTATGAGCAATGCCAAATTGATTTTATGTTCATTCATTCTCTACAAGCTAAATTATGACACAAAATCCATTTCGCAATAATAACACAAATACACTGCAGTTAACATGAAAGAATACAAATGTTTCCGGAACTTTATGGCGTTAATTACGTCACCTTCGGTCATTGTGTTGCCTTGTCGTGCAGACAGACTCCGAACAGCATGACGCCCTTGAAATAATTAAAAACATGCATACATACCGTTACATACATAAACACGAAATAGGAGGGAGTTGAAGGTTGTCACGTTGACTGTTAAATGGAGCGGGGCTGAATGTACTGGTTTCTAGTCTAAGTATCTAAACTGTTTTTATTGTTTATCCCAATCCTAAGCGTAGTCTAGAAACCTAAAGGGGCTGAATCGTGGCCATCGACTGGCCTGATGGGAACAAAACTCAGGGCCATCATCCGGTTCGCTTGCTCCATTTCGAGTTACATACTGTATACGCGGTATAGTGTTTATTTCGTTGCAGTACTCAGCGGACCGCGATGGACGCGCACGCTAATACGAAAGAGCCAGAATAATCAATTTGGTAAGTTTCGGAAAGTTTGGGAGGACCTCCGCTCAGTTTGCTGCTTCTCATTGGCCGTACATAAAGGTAAATGACATGATTGGGGGTAGTACTCAACTTGGGCTGAAACTACTCTAGAATCAAGTAAACTATGCAAGGATTCTCCTGTGAAAATCTTGTAGTCAAACGTTGACTCATTCTAAAATAAACAATGTCAATATCACTCGTAGCACTGTGTGGCTCTCTATGGGGCTTATTTTTATCGTCCCCGGATAATGCTTGATTCTCCTTAAGTAAACAAATTACAGAAAAAAATCCTCCCAGGTGGGAGATCCACTCCTGCTAGTGTATAGATGGTATACATTTCAACTCATTTGGTTCTTGAGGCATTTTCAAGTGTTCCCAATCATGTCACGAACCTGCACGATCTGCCAGTGCGCTGCTGCGTGCATCGAACTGATTTCGCAAAACATCAACGCCCACGCGTGCATACCTTTAAAACTAAGTCGAGAAACTTAATCTGGATAGTGGCAGAGAGTCGTCGCCATTTGCATGTAATTCGCTTCGAACTGATATGGCCATTGGGGGATTGGACTTGGGGTAAACAAAATAAGCGGTCTGCGAACTTAGACTATTCCTGGCTCGGCTCTCTCAGCCCGCGAGTCGATCCAAAAGGTTATTGCTACCGAATTCCAGGTAAGCAAGGTGAACAACCATGCCCGTGCGTTATTTATAGCGGATGAGTGCATGCAGGCGGGTTCAAAGCCAGTGCGATAGCCGTCCGTCATGTAACGAACATGTGATCGGACCGATTAAACGTCGTGTATTGTGATCTGCCAGACTTGAAATTAAGCAGAAAATCGAAATAAACACTAAATAAAAATTCACAGTAATCAGAAAAAGGGATGTCACCTCTCACATCGCAAGTTAACAGTAAATAAGTTTTCATTTGATAAATTCGTTATAAAGGTCACGCGTGCGGCAGCCCGCAAAAATGTGTTAACGGCGTGTTAAGGTCGGGCTTCGGGCACTGAACTGTTAACGCGAAATCGATGGCCATGCTATTGTATGCAATTCGACACGGTGCCTTCTTTTGTTTGTTGTTTTTGTTTGCTTTATTACGTTTAATTTTAAGGTGATTCATCGCATCGATTAGCGAAAGTCTCGCGACCTAAATAAATGTGTCATTAGTGTGTTAGTAGGCCACGCTATGTTGGTAAGCGATGACATGGCGGAGTGGGGGCAAGGGACGTATTGCATCCCAGATCGCGGTCACCAGTCTCACCTTCCCTTTCCAGTTCGAAACTTCTTCTGCCCGTGATCATGGTAATATAGCGAGATGTCAAAATGTCACCGCATCTTTATGATTTTTATCTTTATGATTTCCTCCCATTATTCTGTAAATGCCTTTTCTGATTAACCCTCAAATCAATTAACTATACACGCCGCTGTGTGCTTGTCACGAAAAAAACTTATGTATATCGATTTTTTGTACGTGTTGTAACTCTATGAATTAATATATGGGTATATCTAGACTTCATCGGAAACGAGTTTAGGTAATTAACATGACAGCCAGAGCAGACATCGGCCAATTAGGGCCTAACCAAATTCCAGGTAGCCGAGTATTGTTTGCTTGTTGATTGTATTAGTTACATTCAGGGTCATCATATATTGAAAGATAATACGAGCAGCCATGTCCAAATAAAAATATAATACAGGGAAATATGACGGCATAATGAGGTTATTACTACAATATTAGGTACCGTCCTAGCAAACAAGTCAATATTATAAACTAATGCCCACCCTGCATGGACTGTGCATGCATATACAGACAAAATCGACCGATGCTTAACATTTCCGAATAAAAATGAATTCAGTGTTTTTCTTTTTGTTCGAATTGCAGTCAAACGTTCTCAAGGAATGGTCTA
>JZLH01S0387095.1:39185-62223 GCA_001188425.1 Eucidaris tribuloides | reverse complement strand
TTTTCTATAAAGTTTTAAGAAGCATCAAAATTATCGGCAATTTCAGGCTCGCCAGTTAGCTTCTCATTGAATGCTTACGTGTAGTCCACATGTGTTAAAGGTGTTTCAAAAATCGTATTTCAAACTCAAAGTTACGATTTTTGTTGGTTAATTTCTGCACTTGAAAGTGATAAATTCAACACACAGGTGTCACAGGAGTGTACAAAATTGTTTCTGATTTCTAAACCCGATTTTTCGAAGGTATTAAGTCAAAAAGTGACGAACTTGGAGCAGCTGGATTGGAAGAGCCTACAGTCACTGGAGTGAAATCTCCCCTCAGCTGTCGGTTAGAGAATTACCGACGTGGTGTCTTGTTCACTGCCATGTCTAGCGGTCTTACTAAACTTGCCTGTTTACTGTATATGTGAGAGCCGCTCCGGACGGTAAGGGGGCAAAAGGTCGCGCAACGACGAAATCAAGAAAACGCCCAAAACCACAACAAACCACTATTTGGTGATTTTTTTTTAATTTCAGTTCTTGAAAAGTTGATATCTATTCTTCTAAATGTGTGACGTTTTCAGGCTTTGATTCGAATTATAAATACCCAAAACAGCGATTTTCCAAAACGCCTTTTCGATTGGGTCAAAGTTGTCGTTTCGAGGCGAACGATCGGTCCGAAACCCGGTTGCTACGGAAGTGCACGTGACATTGGCACGCGGGTGTTCAAGTATCGCATAGCTTTTCACAAGACATTATAGCTTGGTGTGTGACTGTTGGCATGAACATGTAATGTCTTTAGCTTTTTTAATCAAACAACATGAATGAAAATAAATTTGAATAAGGCTCAGGAGGGTACAGCTTATAACTCCCGTCAAACGCTCGTTTATAATTTCTAATTCATTAAACACACTCTTTTTTCCCTGTGTCCCATGCTTTTGACATATAAAATTTGTTTGGAAAAATTTGTGATTTTAAACATTTTGCTTAACTTCTCTGCTACTTTCAGTAATTTTTATTGAAGTAATACTCCTATTTTTTAAGTGATCTTGCCAGAATTTTCGGCGATCTTGACTTGAGTTTCTTTCCTTGATGAGAGATTTCTTTTCCAGAATTTGTTGGGATTCGCAGCTCAGAGCTGGTTTCTAATATAGAGGACGCGCCCGGGCCACCCCGACTTTCCGCTAATTTAGCGTCTTTGGAAAATGGCATTATTCGTGACAAATTACCAGATTTTTAACTAGCCTTTGCTCTACAAAAACAACCCTTTTATTACCTTGCTGTTTTTGTATTATATAGGAAATTAGAGGCTACATTTACTGCTGAAAATAAGAATCTGTTGAGCTGTAAATTTTTACGGGGCGATTTTGAAATTTAAAAAAAGAGCAGAAAATGAAAATCTGAGATTTCGCAGCCCTGTAGACAATAGCAGCAAGAATCGTTTCTCTCTTTAGTAGATCTTCCTGTAATCATTTTCCCTTCTTCCTCTTTTTATTCTCAATCTAATGGAAAGGAGAAAAAGGGAGGACGAAAATAAGGAAGCCAATGTTTACATGGCAGCGTGTGTTTCGCGGTTCAGTGATTTAGGAGGACAATGGCAGAGGCGCTATTGTGTAGGGAACAATAACAGGCTTTAAGCTGGCATTCCGGAATGATCCTGGAATGGGGGCATGTTGAACGCGGCTAGAATGGTAGGCTTTTAAGCCCGTGTTCTCGGAATGGTGATTGGAATGGTGATGGAATAGAGGCATTCCCGCCGCGGCCAGAATGGGAGCTTAAAAGATAAGACGGCATTCGGAATGCGTGCCGATTGCCAGCGTAATAAATCCGCCGTGCCTAATGAAAGTAAAAATTTTTGCAAACTTAAGTTTTCCCTCATTAGTGGTGTATAATGCAAAGCTGTATCTGTATTACTCTATTTGTCATTACTCTTTGAGCTTCCTGGTGGTGTGATTTGTATACACATGTACAAATACCATAAGTACAAACATGTTTCTACCCAGATATATGTCCATGTAGTTCATAGGCAGTGCAGAAAAAATACCAAAAACTATAACAATTTTCTGGGAGTCTCCCGTTTGTCAAGCAACCCAGGAAAGACAGTTACCAGTTTGCAGAATGGTATTAGATGATTAGATAATTGCATATTATTTTATGAATTTATGCAATTCAACAAATCTGGGAGGTATGATTCTTAGGATTTGATATTGAATGTTCATGATTGGCAGGTAAATGAGTGCATGTCATTTGCATGAATGACATTATAAACTAGGAGTGTCACTTGGATTCTGTTGTCAGATATTAAATAGCTCCCTCTGTAGGTACATAAAATAGATCTGTGCTCAACTGTATCACCCTTCCAAATGGAAACATGCTTCTTGAAGTTGCAAAAAACAAACAATCAAAACTGAGGAGTTTGTTAATTTGTTTTCCATGTCATTTTTTTCATAAAATAAATATTATATGGACCTCGCAAGTTTCAATATCACTTAATTTCAAAATAAAAACTGAAGGATAAGTTACTTGATATAAACATATAAACATATAAACATATAAAGATATAAACATTTAAAAATACATTGGCACGTAAACCAGAAATTAAGCAAGTTCATGATTATGCCATGTCGCTTGCAATGCAGGGCATTTTTAGTATGGAGTATGGACAGGTAAAGAAATTCATAACAATGGTAGTTCACAAAATTGTAAATAATGAAAGAATACTAATGTAAAAAAATTTGATTTTTAAAACTGAAATTCAATTTTTTTTTTTTGGAAAACTGAAGCTTCAGCACTATTTTTGTATGTTTCAGAAAGGAATGCAGAATAAGAAGTATAAAATAAAGTCTCAAAAGATAAAATGCACAGTCTGACACTCTTTGTGTAAATTGGTTACACTCTACTTCTAATATTGAGACTTGTTTCTATCAGTTATATTATTTCATCCCACTACCATTTTTGTTTTTGGAACGTGTGTTTGGATGTTATTAACCTTTTAAGCATTATGGTGGACTTTATACAAGATCTGTAAGCCAAAGCAAAAATAATATCAGAATGGCCCAAGATCAGAAAACTTCAAGTTGGCAGTCCATGGTAGCTGACTTGCTGGGAGTAGAGGCACATGAAGAAGACCATTAATTTGAAACGTGAAATCACCCATTATGAGTTACTTACTCAGATGGCATTGTGAGAGTTCGTCAAATCTCAAGTTGTGTAAATTCAAATGTTGTCATCCTTTCTCCCATTTTCCAGCCATTGATGCCTGTGACAGCAATCCCTGCAATGAGGGAGAAATCTGTACCAGTACTGACGAGGGTTACACCTGTTCCCCCTTGGAGTGTTCGGAGGGATACCAAATGAATGAAAACAATACATGTGTGGGTAAGTAGTCGGATGGTCTTTAATCCTTTAATTACAGAGGTTGCAGATTCAAATCTGATAATAATATGATGCATTACTTAAAGCGTTAGGGACTCAAAAGTTTAAACGATTGTCACAGATTGCTACAAAATACAATGATACTAGAAACAAAATAGAACTGGAGGGAGTGAATTACAATGAGTCATTTGTTATTTTTTCATTAAGTCTTTACTCGGTACAGCCGACCACTGTCACCACCGCTGACTTGCTACCGTCGGACTGGCCTGTGTACTTGTCAATTACGTGCGCTTTAACTGGCATATAGTCAGTGTACATATATGCGTACCACATGTATCGCCAGATGGGTTCAATGATTGAATAACTCTGATTGACAGCAAGAGGAATTCATAGCAGACACAACAAAAAATGTCAAAATCCCCTATTTTTGCATGTTTAGGGACATATGCAAGTAAATTTTTTAAAGATAATGTCATTGTTGGGATTCTTTACATGAATATGAAAGCAAGATTTTAGAGGTATTGGTTGGATTTTATGACTCTTGGCCTGCAGGCACCTTTCACTTTAACTGGCATAGAGATAACCCACCCTCTGTTATGTGTCTTGTAAGTCTTTGTGCAGTAATAAGTTAACAAACTCAAACAATTACATTTCTCTCTTCATACATCAGACTCAATCATGTATATATCTTATGGTACAGATATCTGTATGAGGAATATGAATTCAGATTCATGAAGCTGTGATATAAGTCTTTGGTGATGTAAATAATAACAGTATTTTGTGCTTGACAATATCTCCCTTGCAACAAATTCAGGTTATAATTGGGTTGAAATGAGCATGTTGAGGTCTAAGTTTGAAATGTTAAAACTGTATAATCTGCAGAAACAAAAAAGTGGATTTGCAAAAATTGATACATTATAACATTTTCCAAATTTTATTCATATTTATTAAATTGAAATGTAAACAGAAAACCAAGCCCAAAGCTTGGATATCAAAGTTCCTTTTGATACACATGAGACATGCTGTTGTTAACAAGTTAAAACTTTTTTGGTCAGTTATTCATGAAAATACGCCTTCAATCCTGTTGAAATTTTGAAAATATTTCTGTGTGTTAACACCTTCTTTCCTCTGTCCATTCATTAATTTCTTTTTTTTTACCCTCTCATTATCTTTTTTGCCTTCAAATTTGTAAGTTAAGCAAACTGTAATTATCTAGAAGTTTTCATCCCATAAATCCTTGGTATTCGCTACTGGATGTATGGCAAAGTTTACTTTTCATTTGATAAATCTCCTAATTCTGAGTAGCAGGTGTGAAAGTTATCAGTTTTTTCGCGTAATCTAGTTCATCAGAATCAGCACAAAGGAAAAGGAAATGTATGTGGGTGGGTGAACATTGCACAGATTTTTCCTGTTTTGTGGGTAAATTTGTCAACTAGGAAATATGGTAGAAGGCCAATTGGGTGTTTTGTGGCAGGATGAAAGTGTTACAGCTGGCGGTTGACTTCAAAAATGGGAGTGATAATTAGGACTTTATTTGACGATGATGATGACAGTGATGATGGTAATTGTGGCAATGAGGATAGTGCTAGTGGTGGTGGTGATGATGATGATGACGTTTGGAGTGACAAATTACCACCAAAAAGGGCAAGTTTTTCCAGTAAGGTTATGAAACTTGGAAAAAACGTGGACCATCAAATGTTTAAAGGGATCATTCTCCTTAATTTACTGCCAAGGGATATGAGATCCCGACAAGTTGTGTTCCTATCCAGGGAGGATTTGCTTGGATTTTATAATGATTATTACTATCACATTAAAGAAATAATATCCTTTGTTAACCATTCAGACCATCTGTGATAGGATTTGTGTCAGTCACAGGTGCACAGTTTTCATTTCATGGAGTACCAATAATAATGATAATATCATGTTCTTGTATAGCGCATAACACGTAGCTTATCGCACGTCCCTATGCGCTGTGTATTATTACCCCATGGTCATGACAGGTACATTTAAGCTAAGCAGCTGTTGCGCGCTTGAAGCTACAAATGACCCGACCAGGGTACCCATTTATACACCTGGGTGGAGAGCAGCAAAGCAGATTCTATCAGGCATGTGCCTTATCAATCTTGCCACAGCACCTCTGTCCCCCAATGATAATGATGATGATGATGATGGTGGTTATGATGATGGTAGTGATGATGATGGAAGTGGTGATGATGATGATGATGATGATGATGATGATGATGATGATCAAAAAGTAGTAATGGTGATGATAGGGGATGATGATCATGATGATAATGGTTATGGTGATTACGGTAGTATTGATGATAATGATGATGATGATGATGATGACCACCAATAAAGGGGATGGGAGTTCTTCCAGTAAGGTTATTTTGGAAAAACATGCAAATTGTTAAAAGTTTAAAGGGATCATTCTCCTATTTAACTGCCAAGTGACATTGGGTTATGAAGAGTTGTGTTCCTGTCCAGGCAGGAATTACCTGGGAATTATTCTATTACTCTCGCATTACACAAATAATATCCTTTGATAACCATTCGGACCATCTGTGATAGGATTTGTTTCAGTCACATGTGCACTTCCTCCAAATTATGGAGTATTACTTCTAATAACCCTTTTGTGTCCCACTTTTTTGATGATGTTGTTGATGACACTGATGCTGATGATGGTGATGATGATAATGATGATGGTGGTGGTGGTATTGGTAACATTTGATGAAATAGTGATAATGATGGTAATAATGATGAAGGTGATGATGATGGTGATGATGATGATAAAATTGCAGATGAAGATGATGATAATGATGGTGATGAAGTAGTGATGGATGATAATGATGATATTGGTAGTGGTGATAATGACAACACCGATGAAAATGAAGTGGTAATGATGATGATGATGATACATTGATAGTGATTGTAATGATATGAGTAGTGAGGATAGTCATGACTGGTGAGGACGGTGGTTGCAGTGATAATGACAATGATAATCGGGATAGTAATGCTGATGGTGATGATGATGTTATTCGTGTTGGTTGTTCGTGATGAAGATGATAATACTAATGTATTGGTGTCAGTAATGATGAGGAGAATCATGCTATGATTGTTGTGATGATGATATGGCTGTAGTGAATGTGGTGATACTGGTACTGGTTTTTCTGAGTATGAGTTTTATAATGGTAAAGATGACGAAAGAATAATTAAAATTACAAAATGGCTGCCACAGTCACTCTTTTGGGGTTTCATGTAATTGTATATTTTTTGATTGAGTCATTAATCTTTTAATCTGTGTTTCTTCCTATTGCAGATATCAATGAATGTGAGACATTGGTAGAACCGTGTGGCGGACCAGAGTACATCTGTCATAATGATGAGGGCTCCTACCTGTGTGAGTGTGTTGAAGGCTACACCATGGACCAGGATGGTTACTGCATGGAGGTAGAAGTAGCGGGTAAGTGATATAATGCATTTGTTTCTGGTCCACTTTTTTTATACTTTTGCACTGAAGATTTTGGAGACATCTTGTTTTCAGTTTGCTTATTCAATGCTGTGTGTGTGTGTGTGTGTGTGTGTGTGTGTGTGTGTGTGTGTGTGTGTGTGTGTGTGTGTGCATCTGTTATATTCTCATGACTGTAGTAACTTATACTGAACGGATTTTTAATGTGCCACATAAATTACAGCTCTATGGACATTGTGTGTATTGTGTGGTGCATATTTGCGACTTTGGCATGTTAAGAGTTAATGGAACATGGGTCAAGTATGGTCTATAATACAAAAACGAACCCATAAGCTTGTGGAATTTAAAGGTTAAGGTCACATTGCATTTTAGATGTCTGATTTCAGCTTGTTACAGTGGTAACGCAACATCTGCTAAACAGATTCTACTGAAACTTGTGTCAAGTATCCGCTGCAAATTTAGAATGTCTCAATGAACTGATTAGATGTCGGAGTTGAAAATCTAAGATCAAAGGTCACCAGGCCTGGTACTTACCTGATATCACCCAGTTTGTTACCATGATAACTTATGAACTGTTTATCAGACTGCATGGGTACACACATGTATGTGGTGTTGAAATGAAGGTGGAGGGTTCGGGGTAACATAAAAAACATGAAATTGTTGGGGGAGTATGGAGGCAGACCCATTGGATGTGATGTAGTTGAACTGCTCTAGTAAGAGCATCTGTAGGTTATGGCCAACTTCTTGACTCGTGTATGTTTGTATGTATTTGTGCATGTGTGCATTCGTTCTTTCGTTTGTATAGAGTGATTGTCAAATTCTACAACTTCCAGAACTATTTTTTTGCATTAATTTTATTTCCATGTGGTGTTTGATACTGCACCAAAACTACTGGAAGAAATTGTGATTATAAATTTTGAAGAAATATAAATTAAGGTAAGTGATATATTGATGTAATAATGGAGTCCTGTGAAGTGTGAGAAAAAAGTGAAGTTGTCTCTTTTAGCTCCTGACACCCATTCATTTATTCACTCATTCATTCAGTTATTCATTCATTCATCCATTCACTCAATGATTCATTTATTGAATTATTTCTTTTCATTTCATTGGATTGTAAAGCCGTATAATTGGTTTAATTCCAATTAGGTCTTAATGGGTACAGTTTGAGTATGCATGTAGTATGAAGTCATTGTATTGCAGGAGTATCAATAGAAAGATGACCAGTACTCTTGAGTCTGCACACTTCTCTTTTTGATGAAGTCTTGTGGGTTCTTTTCAGTTGTTGAATTGTTTTGAACTCAACATGGGACCTCCAGTTGTACGTCCTATGTGAGGGGCTAGGTATCAGGGGTGTCGATCCATTTTTCGGATTGGGGAGGCAAAAGTGAAAAAAAGTCAAATTTTCGGCACGCTCTGCACGCCAAATTGCAACATAGAAAAATTAAAATTGTGTATGTTAAAGCCACTGGCTAACATTTACCACTGTTAAAAAATCTGAGCTACATGATTCCCCATGCTACTAGTGTCTTTGATAAGGTCTAAAAATGAAGCCCTGAAAAAATTGTATTTCAAAATGATCATTTAGTGCTTTGAAAAAGTGAAAATCGTAAGTTGACCAGATTCACCTGCCCATTTCCTCCCATAGACTTACTGTGTGTAGATCTAGGCTATTTTCTACCTGCCCTGAGTATTAATTGTTTATTCATTCATATCTTGCCAGTGGCAGCATAAATTTCCAAACTTTTGTATTCTAGGGTGTTTATTTGTCCATTCAAACGCTGTCAGATAGCAAAGTTTGACAATTTTTTAAAATTGAAGTTCCACAATGTTAGCCTATCACTTTAAGTTTAATGGTTTAGTAGTGCTTTCCAATGCTTTTTAAATATATCCTTGAATTACTATTACAAATTTTTCAAGGTGTCAACATTATTGGGGTGGCAAATCGATGTTTGCCCCCCCCCCCCCAAATATTTTCATTGGGGTGGCGACTGCCCCCTTGCCACCCCAGGATTGACGTCCTGCTAGGTATGTAAATAACATGGGTAAAGATTGTGTTCATGAGTTGCACACCCCTAAATGAGCTTAATCCAGTCAAGGGGCTAAAACATTCATAATGTAATCCTGCACACTTATCTAAACCTCTCACAAGGCCTTGTGGCAGAAAAGTCAGTTTGGTGGAATAATAACCATGAAAAACTTGATTTGAATTAACACGTCATTATGACGTGTCTATCAAACATAATAAAAGGTGGACCAGTGCCAATTGGCCTCAGTTAAGCAGAAACGGGTAAATTCTTCACTATTTAACAATTAGCGTGTGAAAGCTACAGCCAGCGCCTGAAATCCAGAATGAGCTACACATACAACTTGAGCAAATGGCCTCAACCTATCGTTAATAGTTCGAGAACTGTATTCGCATGACTCCCAAATTTTGAGCACCATAATTTTACCCATCTTTTTTCCTCTGGATCAAATCTGAACAAAATCAGTAACCTCTACAAATCAAGAACTCTGATTTTTAATTATTAATTTAAAATCATTAGCTGAAAGGCTAGAATCATATGACCTTTCATTTGTGTGCCATTAAAGGTAAATGACATGATTGGGGGTAGTCCTCAACTTGGGCTGAAACTACTCTAGAATAAAATAAACTATACAAGGATTCTCCTGTGAAAATCTTGTAGTCAAACGTTGACTCATTCTAATAACTAATGTCAATATCCCTCCTGGCAGCAAACCTGTGTGACTCTCTATGGGTCCTATTTTTATTGTGCCCCTATAGAATTTATGTTCATGCTTGATTCTCCTGGAGTAAACAAATTAGAGACAAATCCTTCCAGCTGGGAGATCCAGTCCAGCCAGTGTATAGTTGGTATATATTTCAACTCATTTGGTTGGTGAGGCATTTTCAAGTGTTCCCAATCATGTTACTAACCTTTAAGCCTATGTTTTGGGTTTATGATGATGTCACAAGGAGACGGTTTATAGTTGCCTGTCAAGCATCATTCATGGAAATCATATCAGTTGTTAACAAGCATCAAAGATCAGGTAAATGACTGGGATTATTCAGAGAGGTGAAAATGCAATGTAATAGATTTTTTGTTTGTCGCTCTCGGTATCATTCGAGTCCCACTGGTTCATTTTTTTCTGACATGTTTGCTAAAAATTATTGATCAGCAGTTGCGATAACGCGCCACAGAAATTACAGCTTGGTAAACTTTGTATGTATTGTGTGGTGCATATTTGTGACTTTGGCCTGTTAAGAGTTAAATTACAGAGAGCAACAAATGAAAAATCTATTACATCGCAAACATCAATTATCATTTTAACTTTGGTTGAAAATCGGTTTCAAGGAGTGCCAGTTACAAGAATGTGGGAAGGTGTTACCAATAATTCATCAAGGTTTAGGTTAAAAGGTCAATAAACAGATTTTATGAGGTCAGTAGCAAAGGTGATTTCCAGACTTTATTGGAAGGAGGCATAAGCAAAAAGAGCTCCTCTATTTTACTTGTACACATCTTCTCTTTTTTGTGTCCCAAACAACCTGTAAACTGTTTGCCTGTTTACTCTTAGATAAGTTTTTGGTGTTGATATGACTGGGATTTCGAAAGAAAATGGCTAATTTTTGTTTACATCAAGTAATCAAGATAAGAAGTGCTTTGTGTTGCTGGCCTATCACCTGGAATGGAAGGTCATCATAAAACCAAATGGTGGACATTAAATACAGTACAATGTGACATTTACAATAAGAATAGATGATTGAACTTAATGACACTGTTTACTCCTTTACTTTGATGTACTGGTACTAATGATGAAGTCTAGACCAGGGCCCTATCTCATAAAACTTGCAATCAATTGCAAATCCAAAAATCGATTGTAAGTCGTAAAATACTGGGTTCTAATGGTTGAAATCAACTTACGATCGATTTTTGAGAGTTACAATCAATTGCAAAGTTTTATGAGACAGGGCCCAGAAGTCTGGAGACTAAGACCCCGTTTACAGTGAAGGGCCGGCCTCGGGCCGGCCCGAGGCCGGCCTAAATTGCGGTACTTGGACCCGCATTTTTGTGCGTTTATAGTGCAGCCTGGGCGCCCAGAAGTTTTCCGTCGCATCGTCAATCAGGGCGCACAACTAGCACACACACACACACACACACACACACACGCGCGCGCGCCAGATATAAAGAGACATATAGAAAAATAGATAGAATGATAGACAGATAGAAAGAAAGACTGAAAGATAGAAAGATAGATCGAAAGAAAGATGGATTAAAAGAAAGATAGATAGATGGAAACATAGGATGGATGGGAAGATAGAAAGATAGAAAGACAGATAGAAAGATAGATGGAAAGAAAGATGGAAAGAAAGATAGATAAAAATATAGAAAGAAAGAGAAAAAGAAAGAAAGATAGATAAAAGAAAGATAGGAGGAAAGAAAGATAGATAAAAGAAAGATAGAAAGATAGATAGAAAGACTGATTGAAAGATAGATGGAAAGATGGATTAAAAGAAAGATAGACAGATGGAAACATAGGATAGATGGAAAGATAGAAAGACAGATAGAAAGATAGATGGAAAGAAAGATAGAATGAAGATAGCAAAAGATAGAAAGAAAGATAGATAAGAAAGAAAGAAAGAAAAAAGATAGAAAGATAGAAAATAGATAGAAAGATAGAGAGATAGAAGTAAAGATAAATAGAAAGAAAGATAGATAGGAAGATAGATGGAAAAAGATAGAAACAAAGATAGATAGAAAGAAAGAAAATAGCATAGATGGAAAAAGATAGAAACAAAGATAGATAGAAAGAAAGAAAATAGCTTGAAAGATAGAAAATAGAAAGATAGAGAGATAGAAAGAAAGATAGATAGGAAGAAAGATAGATAGAAAGATAGATGGAAAAAGATAGAAAGAAAGAAAGAAAATAGATAGAAAGAAAGAAAGAGAGAGGGGGAGACTGATTGATTGATTGATCAAAACAACGTTACCTTAACGCGATGCACAGTTGATCGCAACGGTTGAGTGGTTTTGGCCCCGCATTTGGGCCCGCTTGCGTTTACAGTGACAAAAGGCCGGCCTTGGGCCGGCCCCGCATTTGGTACCGCATTTCGATTTTCGTGCGTTTACAGTGGGCGAAAGGCCGGCCTCGGGCCGGCCCGAGGCCGGCCTTTCGCTCACTGTAAACGGGGTCTAAGGGTCCCAAGACCAGGTCCGCACCTAAAAGTAAAGGTTCCATTTGTTTAGATCAGGACTGAAACCAGTCTCAAGTACAAGACTGAAAGTTACCAATACCAATATATACCTGTATGTTTAACAGCAGTGTGGAGGTTTTTTATGCCTCCGCAACGAAGTTGCCGGAGGCATTATGTTTTCGGGTTGTCCGTCCGTCCGTCCGTCCGTCCGTTACCAGATCTCGTTACCGCGATAACTTAAGAACCGCTGATCGGATTTTGATGTAACTTGGGTGAAGTATGTATTATAAAGCAACAATGAACTGAATAGATTTTGGGGTTGAAAGATCAAAGGTCAAAGGTCACCGGGCCTAAAATATGTCTGACGTGGGCTCGTTACCGCGATAACTTTTGAATGGAATGTTGGATTTTGATGTAATTTGGATGAAGTATGTATTATGACGCAACAATCATCTGATAAGATTTTGGAGTTGAAAGGTCAAAGGTCAAAGGTCACCGGGCCTAAAATATGTCTGACTTGGGATCGTTACCGCGATAAATTTGCGTGAATGGCACCTGTTGATTTTGATGTAACTTGTGTGAAAGTATGTATTATGGTGCACACAATGAACGATTAGAATTTTGGGCGTTGAAAGCGTGCAACAGGTCAAAGTCACAGGCGCCTAAAACATGTCTGATTTCAGGCTCGTTACACCGATTAACTTAAGAAAGGCATGTTGGATTTGAAATGTAACTCGGGTGAAGTAATGTATTAATATGGCACCAATGAACTGAATAGATTTGGAGTTGAAAGGTCAAAGGTCACAGAGGATGATAGTCGTCTGATTTGGCGGCTCATTACCAATAGACTTAGAATGGCTGGTCCGATTTTGATGTTACTTGGGTGAAGTAATGTATTATAAGGTACGCA
Organism: Eucidaris tribuloides; assembly: GCA_001188425.1. Lineage (NCBI taxonomy): Eukaryota > Metazoa > Echinodermata > Echinoidea > Cidaroida > Cidaridae > Eucidaris > Eucidaris tribuloides. Next base: position 49,302 of record JZLH01S0387095.1, on the reverse strand, counting down.
ATGAAACAATCAGATTTTCAGGGTAAAAGGGTCAAAGGTCCAACGGTCACAAAGGCTCCAATACTTAGTGTCTTTAAAGTCTACCACAATAACATGAGAACGGCTTTATCGATAATGTGATGCGTACACTTGGGTGAAGTAAGTGTTATAACGTACGCAATGAAACTGATCATTAGTTTGGGTAAAGGGTCAAAGGTCAAAGGTCACAAGGACCCATACTTGATATCTATACCACGATAACTTGAGAACAGCTTATCGAATATTGATGTAATTTGGGTAAAGTATGTATTATGGGGCATAGATGAGATTTCAGAGTTGAACGGTCAAAGGTTACGATGCCCCGTACATTCAAAGTTTGGAATTGGACGGGGGTGCGGAGGCATACCCCATCAGCTGCGCGCAGCCGAATTGCTCTAGTTTTTATTCTTTTTTTTGTGTATTTAAATATTTTTGTGTTAAAAGTCAACCCAAGCCTTGCTCCCATGAATGTGAAAGAGGTTCAATTGATAGAATTTGAATAAATCCATCATTTAAAACACATTTATAAGCCTTCCACTTTTTAATTTTGTTAACAAAAAGTTGGAAAAAATCTTCCTATTTCCTTGATTTTTACCACCATTTTTGTTTCATTTCCAAATTCTTATGTATATGCTTTGTGATTGCAATCAATGACATTTTTCAGAAAGAGATGACATGTAAATCATGATTTAAATCAATGATTTAAATCATGATTTAAATTTGCCATCTGTGTGTAATGATCAAGAATTTATTGACAATAATAGAAATGAATCTGGAAGTTAATCCCCAAAAAGAAAGTGTAATGTATTTTCTTAATAATTGATAATATTGGTCACTATACTTAACCCGTTAAAGATGCTTTGATTTTGCTTAAACATGCATTCCCATAGACCTCGTGATGAGATATCTTGTGTCCAGTCTTGAAGGTATTGGCTAACATTTACCATAGTTAAAAAAAATCTGAGCTGCATGATTCCCCATGCTGCCATTGTCTTTGATAACGTCTAAAAATGACGCCCTGAAAAAATTGTATTTCAAAATGATTATTTAGTGCTTTAAAAAAGTGAAAATCGTAAGTTGATCGGATTCACCTGCCCATTTTCTCACGTAGACTTACTGTGTGTACACCTACGCTATTTAAATTCACCCCGAGTTTTAATTGTTTATTCATGCATAACTTGCCATTGGCATTGTAACTTTCTAAAACTGTTTTATTCTAGGGCGTTTATTTGTCCATATGAACACTTCTATATAGTTCAGATATCAAAATTTGACAATTTTTCAAATTGAAGCTCCACAATGTTAGCCTATCACTTTAAACTGGTTTAAAGAAATATAGGGAACACATCACCTACATTTTATTTTATCCTTATGTAAAATTCTGAAGAAAAAAACTTGTGAGTGAAGGAAATCATTGCAAAATTTATCAGAAATACTGGTTTGAAAGAAGAGACGAACAGGAAGTCATGAGACAAACCATGGAAAATGATAGTTGGTTTGGCCTAATTATTTAACCAGCCTTACAGTATAAAATATCCTGGGTTATTGTTTGTGTCTGTTGCATAATTCAAAGTCACTTCCTTGGGTGGCCTCTAAAATATCTATTTTGATTAGTTTTATCGCCTCTCATGATGTCACCACACTTACTTGTTGATGAAGGCTTCATAATTGACTGATGTTATGGGGTACGAGGTTAAAACTTATCATTTGCATTGCATCACAGCATCTTTGTTTTACTTCATCTCCTCAATTTTGTTGAATGCTGTTTCCCGTTGGATTGCCTCAATTTAATTAAAGACACTACATAAAATTGTGGAAGCCATATTCAAAATTTTCAAACTTTGCTTTGAATGGACAAATAAACACCCTAGAATACCAAAATTCAGACAGTTTTGCTGTCATTCGTAAAATATGTACAGATACAAATTGGCACATGAATTATTATTGGCTGATGAAAATTTTGAAGTTTGCCGTGTGGTCGCTCAATGATTTTTACTTTTTAAAAGCACTTGTTCTAAACTGCAGCTTTTTCAGGGCTTCATTTTTAGACCTTATTAGAGAAACTGGTAGCATGGGGAATCATGCAGCTCACATTTTTCACACTGAAAACATTGTTATACGATGCCTTTAAACAAATAACTTTTTGTGTGAATAATGAAGAAGTTTCATCTCAAGTAAATCACAAGAAAAGTACAGTATGTAAAATCGTTTAATGAAGTTTATGTCTTTCACACACACAAAAACAAACAAGCAAATCAAATACCGCTAAGCTGTAACAGCAGGCATGATTATTTGTGAATGTGTGGTTGTCACGGTAACCACAGGTTGTACTGCACAAGCTCACATTTGCCCACATAATGAGGATACCAGCTGGTGTGGCAGGAACAATAGCAGGATATGACCATTCATATTTAGGTGACCGCAGACTGTCTCATTCTGTGGACGTCATTGATGGGCAGACTCCAAGATTGCTACAGAGGGGAAAAAAAGACTGAATTCTTATAAGATTGCAACTTTGCAAGAGAGGGAAAAATAATAATAAATGACAGAATGGAAAAAAAAATCAAGTGATCAAATGCCATGATACAGGTTTAAATAGACCCATTATGTATAGTTTAAGCAATTATTCATACTCCATGAAAATTTCATGGCTATTTTTCTTTTTGTCTTTTTTTGTATCTCAAGGGTGAAACATAGGACAGGTTGAATTAGGGTATTTATTGGATGCTTTCAGATGTAAGGCTTAATATCTCACATGCTCAAGAAACAAATCAGGCTAAATAATTTTTTACATACTCTATAAACAGTGCACATGCCAATATATACACACATATAAATAAAGAATTTCTCAAGTGCATTTTATAAAAGGTATTTTGTTGAACCCTAAGCCGTCCCTCTGGAAATTCATGTTAAATGCTCCTTTAAGTTGAGCAGTCTATTATATATTTATATATATATACACACACAGACACACACACACACACACACACACACACACACACACACAAACAGACAGACACACGCACACACACATACATGCACACCATTACACACACACATACACACCAAAAAATAAATAAAAACTTGTTTTTGAACCACATGGGGTGCATGGGTTGATCATGCCTTACTCCAGTCAATATTCTGTCACCTGATTTCTGGTAACCTTTTGACCTCCGCACGTCAAAATTCGGCGTAGACTTTGGCGTCCCGCTATCAGCGCAGATGTGTTGTCACACAGAAATCTGTTGTGCCGCAATCTCTCCAAATGATCTGGATTATGACTGTTTCTATTTAAAAAGACCAAGGCTGGCTGTGTACAGAGGAAATAAAGTAGAAGGGGTGGGTGAAGAGGTAGGGGGAAATGTGCATTGTACTAACAGCAAATCTGCCCTGTTGTTTTGTGGAAGTTACCAAAAAACAAATACTGAAGTCACATAATACTACTTTTGAGAAACCAAGGCTCAAAGTTTTCAAATTTGTCTACAGATCACAATTGTTTGGGTTGTACATCCAAACTTGGTGAAGTTAATTGACACAATAAAACGTCCCAGATAGCAATGCTTCGTTGGCCCAACGTTGGGCCAACGTATGCAGTTACGTTGGGCCTACGTCGTAAGTATGACATTGGGCCCACGTTGTTTTTGCCAATGGGCCAATGTTGGCCCAACGTCGCACGTAAAACGTTGATCCAACGCTTGGGCAACAATGGCCCAAAATTAACGTTGGATCAACCATTCATTCCAACGTCATCTCGACGTTGGCCCAACGTTTGACCAACCATTTATTTTGATGTCATACTTATGTTGGCCCAACGTTAAACTGACCCTTACCCAACCGTAAACCAACATTTTACTGACCTTCACTCAACCACTATCCCCACTATCCAATGTTTATTCGACATACACCCAACCTTCTACCAACATTCACCCAACATTTTACCAACCTTCACACAACCACTGTCCTACCTTTAACCAACATACACCCATGCATCCATTTACAACCTTTTACCAACATTCACCCAACATTTAAACAACCCTCACACAACCACTGTCCAATGTTTAACCAAGATACTCCCAACCATTACCCAACATTTTGCCAACCTTTACACCATTATCCGTTTGACATTCACCCAACCATCATACCTGTTGTAAACATGTACCAGTCATTCATCAAACAATTTGAATTAAACAATTATACATAGTTATGTTATGTACAATACAGTGGACTCTCGTGACAAAGAAAACTGACATAACATAATTTCATTATGAAATTAAAGCTCTGGTCCCTTTTCTTGGTTTTCCTTTTGGACAGGTAAATTTATGAGAAAAAACACCTTAACCCCCCCCCAAAAAAAAAAATAGATACAAAAGGTTTTTCAACGGTTTTGGGTAGGGTTTGACGTCCAAAACAACATACTAAAAAACTAGGAAAGTCCAAGTTCAGGAAAAGGGCTATTTCCAAGATGGCGTCCAAAATGGCTGCCATTAATTGGCTTAAATCAGCATAAAACAGGCAATAAGTGGTCTAAATTTGTGATGTTTGTGTGTTTTTCTATATTTTTAAGGCCAAATAATCCAAAGAAACCATTTGAAATGTTTAGTGATGGGAATTAAATCCAAGATGGTGCCCCAGATGACCCCCAAAATAGCCGCCGTGGGCCTAAAATTGCTATAAAATAGGCAATAAATGACCTGCATTTGTGATGTTTGTGTCTTTTTCTGTGTTTTGGTGGTCAACAAATCCACAGAAACTATTTGACATGTTGCTTGGTGATTGGAAAGCCTTAAATCCAAGATAGCATTCACAATGGACCCCCAAAATGGCAAAATAGCCGCTGTGAGCGTAAAATTGCTCTAAAATGGGCAATAAATGACCTATATTGGTGATGTTTGTGTCTTTTTCTGTGTTTTGGGGGTCAAAAAATTTTTGAATATTTTGAATGATAGTGGCAATCATCTTCAATTTTTTTTTTCAAAAACTGTCACACATTCCTTCACCATTTATTATGACTCTGTCAGTCATCTATCTTTCCTTCTCTTTGTTCCCAAACAGATATTGATGAGTGCACCAACTTCCCCGACATCTGTGCGTTTGGTACCTGCATCAATTTGCCAGGCACATTCCGTTGTGAATGCGACTTTGGATTCACGCTGGATGAGGGAGGAACAAATTGTACAGGTAATGCACACCCCCCCCCCCCTCTTAAAAAAAAATGGAAAGCATCTTGTGATTGGCTGAAATGAAAATGTGAACAATTATGATTTGTTAAAAATAAAATATTTTAATTTTTAAATGATCAGGAAGCAGAATGACTATGTACATGATTAATGTCAAGATGTATTTGTTTATTCATTTTATTTGCTTATGTATTTTATCTATTATTGTCGTTCTATTATGGTTCTGTTAAATTTGTGACAATGTATTGCAATAATGTAATATAATAATGACAATGTCGCTAAATGCAGTATTGTATCCAGTTTTATGCACTAGTTTCTTTTGTCATTGTTTTATGTGTAACCACCCATTATTTTCATTGGCCACCTAAGTGGGGCCTGGTGGCCTCAAATGTTAGTGCTCCTGGGTTTGTGTGCCGACTTATCCGTTAAATTCTCAGCTAGAGGCTACCAGGCCTCACCCAGGTGGAGTTGGGAATTAAGATGGATGGTACTATATCCTTCTATCCTATATGAGTAGTTAATGTCAACTAAATAAACCAATTAAAAATAAACCAATTAGTTTGTGCATATTTTGAATGGAGTAATAGTCTTAATTATCTACAATTTTTTTCAAAAATTGTCACACATGCCTTCATCATTTATTATTCATTTATTATTTATTTATTTATCTATTTATCTATTGGTATATAAAAATTTACTGATCAACAGCCTAAAAGCTGACAGGATCAGTTTACGATATTTACATAAAATTCATGTATTCAGGCCAGTTCAACAAAAATCATCTTACATATAACACATGGGACATTTATGAAAGTATACAAAACATACATCAATTGTTATTAATAATAACAAAAATAAACAGAAATAAAGAATGGTAAATCAGTTTTAAATGAAACTCCGTCAGTCATCTATCTTTCTTTCCTTCTCTTTGTTCCCAAACAGATATTGATGAGTGCACCACCATACCTGAGATCTGTGCGTTTGGTACCTGCATCAATGTGCCAGGCACATTCCGTTGTGAATGCGACTTTGGATTCATGCTGGATGAGGGAGGAGCAAATTGTACAGGTAATGCACTCCCACCCCCACTCCCCACACCCCCACTCCCCACACCCCCACTCCCCACACCCCCACTCCCCACACCCCATCCTCCACCCCCACTCCCCACACCCCACTCTCCACCCCCACCCCCACCCCTTTAAAAAAATATGGCAAGCATCTTGTGATTGGATGAAATGAAAACGTGAACAATTATGATTTATTAATCAAATTTTTAATGATGAGATTAATTAGTTAATTCTGTAGCATTTATCACCTCACAGGTGTTGCCAGTGTGGAATTTGTTCATTTTTTTCTGAAGTCATTCTGCCGTGTTTTTGATCATCATAGTTGTTAAAGCCCAAGTTTAGTTTTGGGAATTTTTTGCTATTTGAAAGCAGAGTCTGCTCTTTCAGATGAGGTATAACTCATATAACCTTAACGCCTTATTAACCCTTTGGATGCTATTATGTAAAATATAGTCAAAAATCTCGGGGGTCCATCCCCCACCCCCCCCCCCCCCCCGAGTATTTTCATTAATTAATAGAAAAAAAAAAACTAAAGAATCTATTATGCAGGGTTATGACTGTTGGCGGCTAAAGCTTTTCAAATAACCAAAAAATTCCCAAACTAACTGGGGCTTTAACTCAATCCACAAAAGGGGCTAAAATGAATCATAATTTATTCATTTACACTTATCTAAACCTCTCATAAGACCTTGTGGCAGAAAAGTCAGTTTAGTGAAAATGATTGACATTAAAAACTCAATTTTTAATGTTTCTCAATTTGAATTTACGCGACGGTTACAGATGGTATTTTTATATCATTCAGTGACTACATTCCTTCCTTGTCAAAATGTATTTGTTTGTTTATTGATTTGCTTGTATTTTATTTATTATTGATTGTTGTTCTAATGGTTCTGTTAAATTTGTGACAATGTAATGTAATAATGTTATGTAGTAATGTAATGTAATTATGACCGTGTTGCTAAATGCAGTATCGTGTCCAGTTTTTTGCACTTGTTTTCTTTGTATTTGTTTTATGTGTAACCACCCATTATTGTCATTGGCCACCTGTGGGGTCTGGTGGCCTCAAATGTTGAGCTCCTAGAGTTGTGTGCCAGCTTGGCATGTCCCTTAAATTGTCGACGAGAGGCTACCAGGCCTCGCCCAGGTGGAGCTGGGAATTGTGATTGATGGTACTATATCCTTCTATTGTTTGTTGTGAATGATAATAAGTGCTTATTATGAAGAGTTGTTGTGCACATTTAAATGTATTAACGTAGAATTTGTGCAGTGATTATTTTATGTGTGTTTAGAAGCAATTGTATTAAGCCCCCTACAAATTAACTATACTTTATTTTTATTGAGCTTTTTTTCTCTATTTCATTCTTCATGTACTTAGATATTTCTCAAAGACGGAAGCATTTTAGGGCAAAATAGGACAAAATAATGTTATTTTTCTTACTGTATCCCAAAATTGTACACCGTCTATAGAAGATGACCTGAAGAGTTTGAGACATGTGAGCTAATGACAAGTGCTTCAGGATACTACCTGCCCTTGGTTGTACTGATATGGTTTCACAATACTGTAATAGAGCTGCCAGGTAAAGAAGATGAAGTACAGTAGTAGAATATTTTTGCTGCTTCTGATATTTCTGCTTTTCTCTCATATTTGTCACAGACATTAACGAGTGTGAAGAGCCAGACACCTACTGTGTGAGTGGTCAGTGCACCAACACGCTAGGGTCGTACATCTGTGAGTGTCCACCCGGTTGGGTACTTGCCAATGGCACCATATGCACAGGTGAGTTGTTCACTCAAAGTTGAACTGGCTCTTTTCTATTCTCTCTATTCGCTCTCTTTTCGCTCTCTTTTCCTCACAGTGGTTCAGATTTGGTTCCGACGGGGGTGTGCCACTGAAGTAAATAAAAAACGACCCATCTTTAAGGGTCATTTTGGCAGAAAACGGTACCTATTATTAAGAAAATTGAATTTTTGTGCACTTCAGTGACAAAATAAGCGAAAATATCTGGTATAAACAGTAAAATTTCAAAACCATACCCTATGTTTAAGGATTTTTTTGCGAAAAAGTCACCTATCAGAGTAGTCTCGGTTCCAGACCCTGCAACTTATTCTCCCTCCGAGTAGCAGTGCGGGTGTAAAGCACCCACACCCTGCGACTACCTCAGAAAACTAGTCTTAGTTCAAGACAGTTAACTGATGATAGGAGGCCTAATTTCTCTAAGAAAAGGGATAAGTTCTTGCATCAGGAAGCCAGAGTATTATCAGAGCAGCACACTCCCGTATACCTTACTAGGCAAGTACCCACCTTGCAGATGTTGGATAACTAGCAATTATCTTTAAAGGGTTATATCATGGTTAATTCTACGATGTGAAATTCAAACTTGGCAAAATGTTACATTACCGCAAAATGTGGTCAAAGTTAATAAAAAAATAAAAATCATGCTTCTGAATCACTTTTGGCCGTCAAATTTGGACAGAGGAAAGATAAGTGTACAGTCCTTTAGAATATATCAGAATCCCAGCATAAAATTTTCCAACTGAACTCGACTATTTACCGCATTCATGCAAAAAACACCTTTGGGACTTGTTGTTCGTTTTGTGGTAACAGGTCACATCATACACGTGTCTGATGTTAAGTCTATTTGTCATCCCCTTTGTGGTTCAGGTTTATCTTAATAGTGGAACTTCAGAAGAAAACTCTCCTTCTCTTTAACAAAATCAATAAATTAAACATTTTTGCAATTTTTTTTTCTGGCATCTTGACGTAATTTATGATTTTGAAAGTCATCCCATGTTGACAGGTATCTCATATTTCTTTGGGATGGGCTATGATCTGCATTCATGTATAAAAAAAGGCTGCAATAAATCACCAGTGTTAATTCAAGTTTACTCCCAACTTGGTGAATGTTTTGCCCTATTTCTTACAAATTGTATGCTTGCTTTAGCCTCACCTCAGTAATTCTTAAGTTGTCTGTAACAAGATCAGTGATACATTTAAAAAAAAAAATATGGATTTTCTGCAAGTATCATGTTGTAATGGGCTTTCACATATTTCTTGTTTGCTCCTATGACCTCTGTATTGTATTTAGTATAAGTATCATGTAACTAAGGAGAAGCTTGGCTAGTTAAATGGTTATTTGATACTGTTACTACAAATTAGTAAGTCAAGGTAATAACCCTTAAATTTCATCAAAATACATTTTATTGTTTGTGGGGGATCTACACATCTATGTATTCTGAAAGTCATAGGCTACATGTACATAGTGTATTTCAACTTGACCTAGCTATATGTACTTGTTAGGTTTGTAATCCTTTCATGTTTTGGTATGACTGTACTGTGTAGACAGGTGTTAATTGTCACATATCATCAAAACAACCACAAGGTTATGGGGGAAATGAAATGTTGATATTATCTTGTTGTAGCAAGGAAGTTGAATTCTTTCAATAGTTATCTGTATTGTTGCCAAAAAACAAAACAAAACATTGAAATACAAATGGAAAGTGAAATAATGACATTTCAAATACCCTGGTGAATATGTTTGAAAATGTACAGAATTCTCCATAGCTCTCCAAATCTGAACACTTGTGGCGTTTTAATTTTTTGGCCCTTAATTCTTGGGAAGTAAACTTTCAGCCAAAGCTATATCTGCATGCAAGCTCATACACATCAAATGCTAAAATACTCATGGATCGTGGTGTCACAATCTTTCTTATAACTTTGCGAATAACAGAGCTATTTTCATATCCATACAATTGATATTTAGATGAGATTCTTCTGCCATCCTCACACACTGACATTCGCGTTCCAATTCGGCTTGGTAGCATTCCTTTCTCATGGGGTAAACATATGTACAAATA
>JZLH01S0387028.1:41781-56037 GCA_001188425.1 Eucidaris tribuloides | reverse complement strand
TTATGTCGTGACTGGCCTGTCCTGAGATGTTGCGAATTTTCATGATGATGTGTCATGATAAGTTCTCAAAAATAACATCTTGTCAATGTGGCCAGTCATTCGTGACGTCATCTATGACGTCATAGTTAACAAAACGGATTTTCTGTATATCTCATGACTGAAGCCAAATTAAATGACCAAATTTACCACATGTCAAGATCAGGTCAAGGTCAAACTCTGGACACATCCATGTGCGCGCACGCGCGTAATGACGGACGCGTACGCGCGTGTCAAATCTTTAAAAAAATCCCTCTTTTCTCAAATTGCAGTTTGCATACATTGCATTATTTTGTTATCTTAAATATCATAACAACGTCTAAGACGTCATTAATGAAAATCAAATTTAGTCCATATCTCGTGACTGGAGTTACATGTAACTAAGATGACGCGCGGATCACCCATTTCGTCTCAGTGACGAATTCAAATCTAGTCCTTTTTCTTCTTATTCTCTGTTTCTGACCACTTTTTTGTGTCCCAAATATCTCAAGAATGACATGTCCTGTCATGTTGCAACTTTCCATGATCATGTGTCATGACAATATCTCGACAATGACATGTCATTTATGTGATCAGTCATCCGTGACGTCATCTATGACGTCATTTGTCAAAATCTGTTTATGTCAATATCTCATGATTGAAGTCGAATTACGTAACCAAATTTGGCACATGTCAAGATAGGGTCAAGGTCAACCTCTGGACAAAGCCACATGCGCGCGCGCGTCACGACGGACGCGTACGGGCGCGTCAAAACTTAAAAATGCCCCAATCGACCTAGGATTTTGTCTGCATACGTTTCAGGACATTTGGCGCATTTTTGGTGCGCGCGCGCACCCGTTTCGCTATCGAATTTCGCCGTTTTTCGATGGTTTTGAATACCTGACTGAATTCTACATCATTCCGAACCTTTTCAAAACCAATTGGACCTGAAATAAGGCGTACGCGCCCGAAAACGTCAAAACGCACGCGCGCGCACATAGACTTAACGTGCATTTTAAAATCAGTCATAAATCTCTAGAATAACCCATGACTTTCAAGTTTTTGTTTGTTGTTCTGATAGGCTATGATGCCTAGATATGATTTCATGCGTCATTTCGTTATTTTAATCTCGATGACGTCATCTATGACGTCATTAATGAAAATCAAATGTAGTCCATATGTCGTGATTGGCATGTCCTAGGATGTTGCAAATTTTCATGATGATGTGTCATGATAAGTTCTCAAAAATGACATCTTGTCAATGTGACCAGTCATCCGTGACGTCATCTATGACGTCATAGTTAAAAAACGGATTTTCTGTATATCTCATGACTGAAGCCAAATTACATGACCAAATTTACCACATGTCAAGATCAGGTCAAGGGTCAACTTTTGGACATATCCATGTGCGCGCACGCGCGTAATGACGTACGCGTACGCGCGTGTCAAATCTTTAAAAAGATCCCTCATTCCTCAAATTGCAGTTTGGATACATTGCGTCAGTGTTATCTTAATTATCACAACATCGTCTAAGACGTCATTAATGAAAATCGAATTTAGTCCATATCTCGTGACTGGAGTTACATGTAACTAAGATGACGCGCGGATCACCTAATTCGTCTCAGTGACGAATTCAAATCTAGTTACTACTACTACTGCTACTACTACTACTACTACTACTACTACTACTACTACTACTACTACTACTACTACTACTACTACTACTACTCTTGCTGCTACTGCTACTGCTACTACCACTACTACTAGTACTACTGTTACAACAACTTCTTTTTCTTCTATTTTTCTTATCTTCTCATTTCTTCTTCTTCTCCTTCTTCTTCTTCTTCTCCTTTTTCTTCTTCTTCTGCTTCTTCTCATGTCCTTATTTCGTACACTACTTTTAAAGACAATATTGTAGGAGCTCCATTTGAAAAATGGTAAAACTTTGGTATCTGACCTACATGATACTGTTTGACATAATTTAAGACTCTAACACAAAACTTTAGACAGTTTTCTGCCACTATAACAGATAAATATCAGTTCAGAAATTAATGTACTGGGGACAAAAATTCTATTACAGTGCAGTCTCTGGGGGAACTGGACTGGTCACTTGTTGATTTTCACTTTTGAAAAGCACTTATAATGATCGTTTTGAAGTGCAATTTTTTAATAGGGCTTCATTTTTAGACCTTATCAGAGACATTAGCAGTCGAGCAGCATAGATGATCATGTAGCTCAGATTTTTTAAATTGAAATTATTTGTACTCATCTTTATTGAGTTGGTCACTAAGTGACCAGTCATCCAGTGCATAGTAATGTTCTAACAAGCTTGATTTGTCCTGATTCATTGGTGTTACATAATCCAGTCTAGGTTTTGTCTAGGGAGTCTTCCTGTAATGCAAGGGCCCCTTGAAAGACCAATTGACCAGCCAATTCCTTGGAGGGGTTCAGACAAGAGCTCAATAATGGCCACTATTGTCATGATTAGTCTAGTAGGCAAAGCTCTTTAATCTTCTACTCTTTCCTTGTTTCTCCATAGTCTACAGCCAGGCACATACTTTATTTTGGCACAAAAATTCTGCAACACCGTGAGCTGAAGCTAATCTTGTTGACCAGAGCTTATGTCTGGAGAAGTTTAAGTACAGGGCCTATGTAAAAATTACTGTAGTCTGCCTCTTTTTGAATTCAGATCCTGAATTACAAATTATGACAGACAAGGGTTTGTGCCTGAAAACTAGTCCCCCCCCCCAAAAAAAAACAACAACAATAACAACAACAATAACAACCACAGACTACTGCCTACACCCACGTGAAAGAATATGTAAATTTGGCAGAATTCCTCAGATGAGGACAAAATTGTACAAGAATCAAGTATACTGCAAATTTGTGTATAAATGTTTCTGCTATAAAAATTCCACTTTGAAATAAAAATTTCCTTTTTGTTGTACAGTTAATACAAGAAACTTCTTTGCTGTTAACCCATTGGAGACAATTTCATTTCGCTGTAACACGCATTTTCCATAGATCCCAACATGAGTTAACTCGTACTTAGTCTCCAACGGGTTAAAATTTGTTGTTGTGTAGTTTTCTGTCGGGGTCATTCCATAATTCAGTACTCCTGAATTAATGTTTGTTTCTCTTGAATCAAACAAATTTAAGACACATCCTTTTAGACTGGATTTTACACTTTTTTGCAGTATATTATTAAGACATTTATTGTTTTAACTTCTCCCAATATTTTCACAGCCCCTTAATATCAGATGGTGTATATTATGATCACTGTGATAGATGTCGTACATTAATCATTATGCATGCCTCCCCCCCCCCCTCTCTTTGTCCTGTATTTTCAGATAGTCAAATAGTATGAAAAAGCTGCAATACGTGTATGACTAGGTATGATGATATATTAATATCAGATTTTTATCACCATATTTTGTCACTAGTCACGATCTTGTGTGAACCCAGTGAGCTGCATGAATTTGAGTGGGTAGAGATTTTGTCAAATTCTTGCTGAGATGCTGGCTGGCTTTGACATTGAAAGGCTGTGACTTTTGACTGGATTGACGTGAAAATAAACGAAACAAAAAATGTCCAGCAAAGTTTATAATCGTGAACAACAAAGCACACATGTGGAACCTACCTGCTATAAGCAGCAAAATATATTACTGGTACATGCATTATTAAGGGCATCATTCAACTGTTTTTAGTGTAAAAAAAATCTAAGCTACACAATCCTCCATGCTACTAGTGTCTCTGATGTGGTCTAAAAATGATGTCCTGAAAATTGTAGTTCAAAATAATCATTAACCCCTTGGAGAATTAGAATGAGGTATTTTGGGCTGGGGTCTATGGAGAAGGCATGTCACATCAAATCAAACTGTCTCCAACTGGTTGAGTGCTTTTAAAAAGTGAAAAATCAATGAGTGACCATTCCAGTATTTCCTTATATTCTGCCTTGGAATGTGTTTATATGTTATTTTTTTTTTTTTTTTAGAATTGCTTTAAAAATGACAAATTTAAGGGGGAGGGGGCACTCAACTTTTTGCCATAGGATATAGGCCTATGTAGTTAATGATATCTGCCTTCGAATGTCACAATATGTCACCATAAACAAGTTTTAGCTTATTTGATGTTGTTTTCTGATAACTCTTATGATATTGACAATACTATAGGCCTACTTTGTAAAAGTTTGATGAAAAAGTTATCTTATTAACCAAAAAACATACTTGGGCTTTAACAATCAGGCTGAATTTTGTACAGATATACAAAAATGACACTAAAAGATTTTAGAGTTTTGAGCAGTAAGATTTTTTATTTAGCAATAAAGAAGATTATGCAAAGGACCAAAGTCACAATGATCACAGGGGTCACTTTGCCCTAAAAGTTGTTGGCAAACTCATATCTATTCAAAAATACAATGATTTGCCGTCAGAACATCTAGTCTATGTCACCTTCTCCATTTTGGTCGCGTACTCTCCTCTATTCGTCCCCCTTGTTATCTACTTCAATAATGCAAGCTTGCTATTTCACCTCTTCCCCCTCCTCCTGCCGTACCCCTCCCTCTGCTAGTATGAACCACATAGATATATAATAGTTATATGTGTGTATTCCTGTAGTAGTCATTATTTCTCTCAGCAGTACAGAGGAAATGTCAAATAGGAAAGAATGTGTCATCTAATCTCCCGTCCTTGACCAAAATTGGCCCAGGGGCTAAGGTGCTCACATCACACTTGTTCTCCTCTGCATTTTTTTCTTTTGTACATCTTGCCTGTTTGTTACAAATATGATGTTCCAGAGACTCTGACTGACATGTTAGGAGTTATACTGGTTAATTATGATGTTCATATTTGAAAATATTATGTAGAATGTCATTGTTTGAATTTGAACATCATATCACTCCTTTAAAGGTAAATGACATGATTGGGGGTAGTCCTCAACTTGGGGTAAAACTATTCTAGAATCAAGTAAGCTGTGCAAGGATTCTACTGTGAAAATTTTGTAGTCAAAAGTTTGACTTTAAAGGTAAATGACATGATTGGGGGTAGTCCTCAACTTGGGCTGAAACAACTCTAGAATCAAGTAAACTATGCCAGAATTATCCTGTGAAAATCTTGTACAGTAGTCAAACGTTGACTCATTCTAGAATAACTAATGTCTATTGTCCCTCGTGGTAGGCAAACCTGCTGTGTGGCTTTCTATGGGTCTTATTTTTATCATCCCAGATAAAACTAAAATACTAGTATGTTCATGCTTTATTCTCCTTAAGTAAACAAATTACAGACAAATCCTTCCAGCTGGGAGATCCACTCCAGTTAGTGTATAGTTGGTATACATTTCAACTCATTTGGTTCTTGATGCATTTTCAAGTGTTCCCAATGATGTCACTAACCTTTAAGGTTGAAGTACTACCATCGGAATGCCTTGTGACAGACAAATTTGCTGTGTATCTTTCTATGGGATTAATTTATCTTGGGGCTCGAGAGAAATTAAGTACTGCTATGTTCATGCTTGATTCTCCTTAAACAAGTTCAAGACAAACCTTTCCAGGTAGGAGATATACTCCAGCTGGTATATAGACTGGTATATCTTTCAACCAGTTTGGTTCTAGAAGAATTTTTTTTCAGTCATATCACCTCCCTATAACTCCAAAGAGAAGAAGAAACCACACAATTGTTTTGTTTAAGAAAAATCAAATACGGTTAATTTGTTTACCATGTAATCAGAAACAATCTTTTCATTCATTCTCATCTCTAAGTATTTGTATTTTGTAGCTGTAATTTTTGTCAAAAGTGATCTGTGTGTTCAACGCATTAGGAATATTCTGTAAGTTTCTTTTAATTTTTTAATTAATGTTTTATTCAGGTCGAAGAAAAAGTAGTCTATGCAAAAGTAAGTGGGGTTTTAGCAATGAATACGATAACTTCACTACTTGAGTTCAGGTTAAAGCCAATTATCAGTGATCATTATCTGTAGTTTGTAGGATTTTGCCACTGATACAAATTTATGTGCGTGATCAGTGAAATTCTGCATTTCCCCACGTTGGACGATTCCCACTCCACATGCGTGGAAGTCTGCGCATTCATCGCCATCGCCGAATTAACCGTCGTCATCGCGTCGAAATTGCGACTCATCGAATATTGATGGTCGTCTCCCAGATCTGATGGATTGTTTCGTTTCCTCCACTAATGACGGGATGGCTTCTAATGGAGCATTACTGCAACCACTCTGGCTAGAAACCCTCTGTTCTGTTTTGTCTTGAGGTACTTGCCATGCATAAATCAGCAGTCTTAGTTGCAGTACTTCTCGACACTGAAAAGAGCGAATTTACACATTTTAGTATCTAATTTCATGCATTTTTGATGAGTTTTCTTGCCTTTGACAGTCGTCTCACGTTGGTAGGACATAATGTTTGTAAATTATGCAATGTGTGTTCCAGGCTTCTCAATTCTTTTTGTGTATTTTTTTTTTCAGCGTCGTGTTATAATATTTTCATATTTTGTGTACATGGTAAAGCTTCCTTTTCTCTTCTTTTTGTATTGTTTTTGTTTGATATTGTAATGAAATTAGAATTACACCAATGAACTTAACTGCATTCAGTTTTTGCATGTACATGTACTGTGATCTTATTACAGATATATATAAAATTGTTTACTGTGTTGCTTTTGAAATAATTTTCTATTCCCGTTTGAAAATATTCACAGGTAGAACATTTGTGATGATTTCTTGCATGTCACTCTTTGCACATGTACATGATGTAGCATTTTATTCTATATAAGGGCAATTATATGCTGAAAATTTTGATATTTTTACAACACTTTCAGTTTCCTAACCATACTTTAAAAACTTAAAGATATTTATGGTCATTTTATAGTACTGTGTGAGTTTTATGGTCAACTGAAAGTGAATTCTCCTTTTTGATTGAATTAGAATTAAAAACGATGCGTGCCATACTGGATAGAAGGTGCGTCTACACCTACCGAAACTTCGCGAAGTTTAACTTCCCGATATTTTGCAGTGTAGATGCAAACTTCGCGAAATTATACCCGCGAAACTTCCCGCGAAAAATCCTGCTCATGGGGTAGGATTTTTCTCGGACACCGCGAAATGTCGCGCGACATTTGCAGTGTGGACGCAAACTTCGCGAAGTTTCGTGGGGTGCAGTATCCCTTTGACCATTTCCGGTACGAAACGCGGGACGCACGAAGGTTGGTAGTCGCTCTTTCCAGCGTACATGTATGCGCATTACATGCATTTAGAGTGTCTGAGTTTGGAAACTAATGTGATGTGATTTCACAGGGCAATTTGCAGGAACACATCCGCTTTGGTAAATAACGATAATGGGTGATTTCCACGCATGGCACATTAGAAACAGTAACGGGCATGCGAATTCCCCTTTGTCGACAGGGCGAATAAATATTGGATACAAAGCTGTGGTTGCCTTCAAGTTCAGATCTCATCGCAGAGATGGTATTGAATCGATATTTTCTGGCCTATAATGGCATCATATTTATACAACTTGCCAAGGTTCATGCATGCAGTTAGCTGGTTGGCATAATTCTTGTGTTCCGCCTGCGCTCAATGACTCCAGACCGCATTTGTGTACGTTCTAAGTATACCGCACATGCGCATTATCAACCAAATTTTCGGGAAAGTTTTTATCTCCGTAGTAAAGATCGGAAAGTTTCAGGCTAAGTGTGGATGCAGCAATGAATTTCGAGAAATTTTATGAAACTGCGCGGAAATTAACTCGCGAAATTTGTAATTAGACGCACCTAGATGAATGTCTTTCACAACACACGTCTATTTTCTTCTATTTCCTAGAGAAATGTAAATTACTTCTGAAATGTCCAATTAATTATGCCTCCTGATAGTACTATGAATATGACCATAAAAACATATTCCTCATTCGTTCGCATAGATTGAATCAATGTTTGTGAAAATGACTCATTCTTTTTGCAGGCGCTCCAGGCACTAATCCTTTTGTCTGGTTGCCCATTGGGGCAAGCAATTTTTTTTTTATTCATTACTTTGCCGATACAAAATTTACTTGCCAATTGAAGAACAAAAATTGCTGTTAATGTGTATGTTTTAAAGAGAGTACATTGTACCTTGTTGAAATGATGTTTTGATAGATTTTTGCATGTACCGTACCAACTGAATTCACCAAACTTGAAAAACCTAATTCTTAGATTTTAATGGTTGAAAAGTTTTTACTGCTCATTTGGGCAAAATGAAATTAATTTGTGATAAATTTCACTTGCCCAGAAGCCAAATGTTACCTGCCCCGGGCAGCAGCGCAGATGCTTGTGTCGCAGCTCTGCTTAAAGTACGAATATGCCCATTTTTTCTCACCTTTTCACATTTCTATTCGCGGCTTTTTTTAATTGTTCTCCTCTCCAGTCGTCGGCAATCCAGGTAGTCAGAAATCCGAAGTCAGGCGGGCGAACCCCGACGCATGGCGGTGGAGGGGCGGCCCGAACTCCGTGGGCCTATGGCCCCAGAGCGATATCTCAGTCAATCCCCCCTCGAAACCCCCTCCGCTTTACCAAAGCGTCATGTCGTCAATACCGGAGGTGACAATGGCAGCGAAACAAGGTTCGTTTCCATTGTTATGTTTGATATATGTATAGTCATTTTTATTTACCGTTTTGTTTTTGTTTATTGTCACTTTTGTTTTGCATTTGTCTTTGCATATTTGCTCGTATGGCAGAATATTTTGGCAGTGGTTTCATTTCTTTGAATTTCATGTATTCAAACACACCTACAAAATTTCTCAGCTTCCTGATGTACTTGATACAGAGTGAAGTGAAATTAAATAAAATCACAAGAATAATAGCAGCGAATCAGGTATCTTGCTCATTACTGTATATATTTTATTTGATTTTGTTTTGTTAGGAACTGTTACTTTGTTTTGTGTTGTTTTTGTATGATTGTATACACTGATATTTTGTGATGTTTTATTATCTCGAAATATTGTGATCTTAAACAACTGCAGCAATTTTTCTCGCTGATATACTTTTAACAAGTGAATCAAAATGCAATAAAATTATATGAAATTCCATTCTTGTGAATTCCCCTGGAAGCACACTCACAAAAATATCTATATAACAAAGAATATGTTGACATCTACAGTATTTTGTTTGGTTTTTGTATTACTGTATGCTCAATAATGCAATCATGATCTAGCTGATGTGAGAACACGCGTGTGAGAGAAGAGGTCGCGTTGTCACAGCTAATTCAGGATTTGTAATATGAATTGACACTATCGCAATTATATTGCGGTGAAAAATATGGAATATAGTGTTTCATCAAAATCAACAATTTTCATTTTTTTTCATTGTTTGATCAAAATTATTAGCGATAACTTGTGCTGGTGCTGTGACCTTGTATGGCAACCCATGTTCGAGTATATGCACTGGTATGTGGTATTGGTTTGGTGTGCAGTCCATAGAGTTCAAGTCAATAGGGGTGAAGATGTATCATGGTAGCCATCTATCTCTAGATGTGAATCACTGAGCTATCAGCCATCGCAGCCATCAATCATAAAACTCCATGGGATCCCCTGGTATAAGACCAAAGTTAATGAGCAGTGTAAGGTCCTCTAAACCCTGTCACCCTGTATAGCCTAGGCTGTCGAAACAACCTCCTATCAGTTAGTGTAGTAAGTTTTTTTTTTTCGTCTTTCTCATTGTCAAGAATAGTAAATTCCAATCGTTTAATATTGGTACCAATTTTGAAATAATAAAGAGGGTGAATATTGGCTCTGGAGTGTCCATACAATTGATACAAATTTTTAACAAAAGGGGAAAAAATTACGGCAGTATGAAATCAATTGTTATAGATAATTGTAGTAATAATGATGATAATGATGATGTACGACAACAGAACGGACAATGGTATAGGGATCGAGAATGAGGGTGATGTTGATGATCGACGATGATGAAGCAAAGAAGAATGATAATGAAGAAGAAGAAAAAGGGAGAAGAATGAAAATAAGAATGAAAAAGTAATAGTAGTCAAAGTTGATAATAATAATTATGATTATAAAATGATGATGATAAATAATGACTAATATAACAGACAAATACATAATCATAACATTCATCAATAATAATAAAATAATCATGATTTTAGCAGTAGGCAGCTCAGATGACCGGTACATGATTTATACAATGTGTGCATACAATAGCTAAACAAATAGCAAAATTTAGTATTTATCATTATCCTTTTAAAGCAGACGTATTGAAATGGCTTTCTATGTTAAAAACACCAGAAATACTAAAGACAAAATCAAAACACCTCCCCCCCCAAAAAAAAAACAACGCCAGAATACAAACAAACAAAAAACTCTGAGAAAATGGTCCAGTTTACTTGCTGTTACATCCAGACAATTTTTGTTTATTTTGTGCTATACACTTTCTAAGCAAACATGAATACTAGGTAACTAACCTCAATCCGTACCATGTCCAGTTTCCCCCATTGGCTGGAAAAAAGTTGCATGGCCAAGAAGTTGAAATCAAGTATCTTAGATACGACCGAGGAGAAGTCCGGACTTGTAAGAAAGGATTGGGAATGTACATTGAAGTAAATTCTTGTGAAGAAAACAGATCAAAATTATTTGGAAAAAACATGAGAAATTTTGTCTGTCATATTATTTTGATGAAATGTTGTCATATAATAGGATAAATAAGATCAAAGACTCATGTTTAATTCACTATGCTCATACTAAATCTATGCATAATCTCTTTTCACTTGAACTCTAGATAGTGCTGGTAATATTTTTTATAATTCTTATTATAACTCTCTCAGCAAGTCTGCAAAATGGGAAATGTTTAACTATGAATTTGATATGTGTGAAAGTCAGAAAGGAATGTGTAGGAATGTGTTTATACAACATTATAATGTATAATTGTACACCATTTTTCTGCTAATTACAATGCTTAGTAGATGAATATTGATTTATATGGTATTAAGAATTAAAGCTGAATTTTTAAACAGAATTCTGATTTCAATTTTTGTTTTTGACGGGGGGGGGGGGGGGGGGGGGGGGTAAAACATTCCTTTCAAGTTACAGTTATTTTTTATCACACTGTAGATGCGAATCTTGCATTAGTGTTACCTGTGGCATAACGATGCATCGTACTTACATCAAAAGACCAGTTTGGTAATGACAAGTAGCATCACCACTATTTTTTTTTTTTTTTGGTGGCAACGAGATATCCGTCCTTCACCGTGACCTAAAAATAACGCACACTCCCTCATTGGTTCGTGATGAAAGTGAAGCATCGCTGATACACCGGTACCTCGGGCATTCATTTACCCCGGCGCTCGCTTCCACGCCAAGCTGCGAGCCACGGGCTAGCCACACTCGGGAACCGTCGTCTCCAGCCTGGTTCGTACATTATTGATATCGCATGCACTCGCAAGTTGGATCGCTCGCTTCCTGGTGTCGGCGATAAGTAAAGAAGTGAAACGGAAAGCTGGTGGGCATAGGAAAATACTGTAGAATATATATAGTATCGTATTCACTCCTCCACATGCGCATGGTATATCCATGTTAATTTTAGGCAAAGTAATTAAAATATAACACATAGTGGGAAGGATATACATGTTGAAGGCAAGGAATCTCATTTGACCCCTCGCCAACAGCACAGCAAAACATACCCATTACTTTAGGCCTATTGTATGAATGGATGTTCTGCGTGAAATCTGAAGACAGTAGTTACCTCGAATTTGACATATGCACAAACAATGTGGGTGTTAGGAAAATGTTTGTAATTGTGCTATCATAGGAATAATTCAAATACAAAGCGACTGGTCTTATAAATCTTTAAAAACTGAGGAGCCTTTAAGGCATGTATAATAGTTTTGGTTGAATAGTGAAAAGTGGAAATTTCACAGCTAGTGAGTTTTGTTGTTTTAGATAGTTTTTAATTATCAGTTTAATCGCCCTGAAATGCTTGCCATATTTTAGAGATTGGAAAAGAAAGGTCAAGTACAAAGAAGTTGGTAAGCTTGCGAAGAAATGAGCGTGAGTGATATTAATATCATTGATGTGATTACATATTTTTTTTTATTGTAGTTTGATGTTTGTTGTAATATGTCAAGCTTGAAATACCGTACTTTGTGAAAGATTATTGAAAATGTGTCCTGATTGAGAAACTACATTTGCTTGGCTTTCATGTTAAGTTTTTGGTAAAATTGATTAAAATGTGTGCATCTATAACTTCAACAAAAAATTGCAGTAATGTAAATATACATTCAGGTATAACAGTAGTGGAAATGTAGATCATAATACTCTCCCAGGATCATATAACAAAGCAACACATTTTTTCTTGTGTTTTTTTCTTTTTCTATTTTGTTTTTCTACTAATCTAAAATTTATGGCTGCGATCATGCCAAATGTATCAATATTTACGTCAACTAATAGGCTATTGGGCTTTCAATGGGATGCAATGATTGAAATCAGAAAGGGTGCTTACAGTGTTTACCTCTTCAGTTATAAAGGTATCTTGAATAAAATAGAATAAATATATTTCACTTTACTTTACCACACTGTGAGCAATTACCTTTTATGTTAGCGCGTTAGTGCTGATATTTGTTAGGCCACAAGAACGAATTTGCATCAAAACATAAACAAAAAGGCTAGGTGAGAATCGTGTGTGTGATGTGCTCATGCAACTGTGCATGGGCCCTTCTACATCGTGAATATGTGTGGGACTCGGGAGTGGGCTTGCGGGATCAGTTCGTAATTAAAAGTGTTGTCAACGGTGACTGATTATGTCCTGATTAGGTGTTCTACAGTAACTTCATCCACATCTGATTCTTGCTCATTAACATATTGTGAGACAAAAGAGAGAAAACCCCTCCCCTCCCCCCCTCCGCGGAAAAAAAAGAATGGTAATTCGTTTTTTGCGAACGAAGATGAAGCAAAAATACAATCTCAGATCCATGACGCTTTGCAGGAATTCATCTGATTCTCGCTTCTTTAACATGACATCGAGAGACAAAAAAAGAGAAAAAACCCTCCCCAACCCTCGAAAAAAAAAGGAAAGGTAATTCGCGGTTGCGGAAATAAGATGAAACTAATATTCAAATCTCAATACATAAACTGGCAGGAATTCTGGCTCCAGACCTACGTAATATTGGCAGTATGCACATTATGTTGAATAAATATTAGTTGAATATTTCACTGGTAGTTTCAGTTTTATGTGAAATTTTGGTGGCAACAGCTGCAAAAATCATGGTATACCTGGTACAAATTGAAGTGAAAAATACAAAAAAATTAGGGAAATAGGTCTTCGCAATTCAGGTCTTGAAGTTATAAACCGCAAAAAACTAACGTGATGTGAAAGAAATACAGGTTTTATACAGTACTGTAATCATTATATTACCAGGTGTAATATTGTCGGCGACTACAATGTTCTCGTTTTCACTTTGAAAATGCAAAAGAAAAAGAAGACATGTTCTTCCGTGTTTACCTGTTATGTTTGTAGTTGTTTGCAAGACAAAATACCTTAATTGCTGTTACTGTCGCATTGCACTTAGAAACATAGCCTCCATATCGCATCAACTCGAAGTATAAAAATGTGATTAAATTTACAGGAAGCGACTGCCATGTGCAAAATATGGTCGAGTATAATGAATTAATGGCTAATTGGTTTCACAGTTGTTTCCAATCGAATGATGCTTTATACAGGTCCTTGACTTTAGATTGTATCAGTGCTGCAGAGAGAGGGGCCTGCATATACACAGTGCGCATATGACCACACGTGCATGTAATCGCTAAACGCAGCAAGTGCCTTCATTTAGCTATTTTTGCGAGAGAAGCCCCAAGCTTGTTAATGCATCTGCCTTCCAATTCTTTTTAATCAGTAATCGCACGTCAGCATGAATTCTGGCAAGTTTTGTAAGTGAAATCGACTCTCTTCCGTATAACAGTCATAAAAGTTTTCGAGCGTGGATAGGTCTTGGCAAAAGTGTGTGCCGCAGGTATAAAGGCAGATGCTGTGAAGGGGAATTTTACCGTTCAGCACTAGAGCACAACATTCTGTACCGCTCTCAAACTGCACTCCAGCACATTTTATTTCCCCCTGTAACCCTTAACAACGGACCACACCACGTGACCTTTGGTGACCCAATTTTCAATGATGCCCAAAACATCTTGCCGCGACATTTTCCCCCTTGTTTGTAATGTTAGTAAGTGGAGCATGCTTTATTACGGCAGTGACATAACCGAGT
>JZLH01S0387028.1:24003-35073 GCA_001188425.1 Eucidaris tribuloides | reverse complement strand
TATACACACACACACATAAACACACAGACACGCACAGACAGCACACACACAAACACACATGGACAGACACACACAGACACACAAACACACATAAACACATACTCTACACACAGACACAGACATACACACACACGTACACAAACAGATACGTATACAGACACAGACACATATAAACAACTTACATGTACACACAAAAACACACATATAAACAATGCACAAACACACACACGCACACACATGCACTTACAACACAAACACATAATACACGAAATAAGTTTCCGCTGTGATGAAAATGGACTACAAATCATGTTTTATATGCTCTATTTGTAGACAAATGAAAAATCATCATTTTTGTGTTTAGATCATTGTTCTCTTCAAACCACATTGGAAATTGATAACATATTGGGTACATATGTCTTATCCAGCAGTGGCCGGGAAGGCAATTTCTTTCAAATCAACTTTGTCATTCAGAACAATTCTTAAATGATTTTGTTTTGTGATATATAATAGAAAATTCTTCATTTCAGTATTTGGGAAGTCATTGAATGCAAATTATTAGGGGAAGTCACCGTGTCCACGCGATTTCCTTTCAGCTGTGTACAGAACATGTTAAATTAGAAATTTCATATTGCTGGCATTTTCTGTCAGTTACTCCAGAGTATTTTGGGAGTTTGAAGGCAGAGAACAAGTTGTACATCACGAAATAAATTTTTCTGTAAAATTGATTTTTTTTTGGCATGGAGTAGGTAGAGGATAACTTTAATCTAGAAAACATTATGTAACATTGTGGAAGCCCCATTTTAAAAAAGGGTCAAACTTTGATATCTTACTTACATGATAGTGTCTGAAACACCCTATCAGCACTGTAACAAAAATTTTCTAATACGGCAGTCTGTGGGGGAAAACCAAAATGTTTCCTGATTAACTTTCACTTGTGAAAAGCACTTAACGATCTCTTTAATTGCCATTTTTTCATGGCTTCATTTTCACTCCATATTAAAGACGCTTGTGTCATGAAGGTTCATGAAGCTTAAATTTGTTGAAAATGGAGAAGCATTATTAAACGTTGCCTTTTATAATTTCTATCGTTAAATGGCCTCTACAGAAACAGATGAATGATTGGTTCAAAGTTAGTCATGTGACTCTTCAGTTGCAACAATCAAAATTTGTCGAATCTTCTGTATCGGTAGTTATATTTCATGCCTATTCAAATGAACATATTCATTCTTTTCATCTTCTTGTGGATGTTTTGCAATGGCCTACACCAAAATGAATACGTGGAACTACAGAAAGAGAGTCAACAGCCAGTCTTTGAAACGGCAGTTTATAGTTTCCCTGGTGACAATATTTTCCCCAATCGCTTCGGGCTTCTAGAAAATACAATTCCCTCGAGAAAATATGACGCTGTTTGCATTCCAACAAATTTGATGTTCACCCTTGTCCAGGCAGTAGATTTACAATATATCACTAATATTAGCCATTACAACTTCATCTTATAAAAGCTGTATAGTAAAATGCTAAAACTGTGGTATATCGTATCATGGCAGCCAATATCATTTCAACAATAATAGTAGAGTAACAAATTTGGGAAAAAAAAATTGTACATGATAATGTTTTATCGGTGTAGTCTTAGAAATACATGAAATTCACTGCTGATACTCATTAAATTCAATTAATTTTTTCTTTTGAATGAAAACAATTACTGACTATAAATGATAGTCTACCCTACAGGATCTTCTTTACTCTGTTGTTAACATGACTGGGATTTTGCAAAAAATTAATTGGCACAAGTTGATACTTGGCACACCCTATGCCGTAAGACTTGGAAGAGTAATTTATCATTTTTGTTGCAAACGTTCAGAATTATTCTGTGGAATTTGAAATTAACCTGTACCTTGCAGCGGTAGTTTTCACGCCACGTTTACTGTTTTCCAATTATGTGCTGTACCAGTGCATATTTATGTGTGTTTGTTTTACACCTGAATATTAAAAGCAGTGTATACTGTATAAGTTGGGAAAGCAGTAAAAAATAAATATTTTCTCCATGGTCTCATATCGTCTCTTATTGTCTTGAAATTCACATGTTTTGAACTGCTTCTCAATTTATAGGGAATTTTCACAGTGATATATGCTCCCTGATGATTGAAAAAAAAACATGTTCATAAAAATAACTTAATTTTTCATTAATATGTGGTTGCTGTCGGCCAATCTCCCATAATAATACTAAATATCAGCACAACAATAATAATAATGAAAATTACCTAATATATAATAGTAATAATGAAAATTAGTAGTAGTAGTAGTAAAATAATATATAAAAACAATAATAATAATAATAATAATAATACATAATTAATAATAATAATAATAATAAATATAATAATAATACAGTAGATAATAATAAGATAATAATAATAATAAAATAAATAATAATAATAATAAGTAAATGATATAATATATTTCTGATAAGAAGGCCAGATAATCATCTAATCAAACAATACACTAAATAATTTAAAGAGCATAATTATCCATTATTTTTATTAACGAAACACCAATAAAGGATGAGAAATACAATACCCAATTAGCATTGTAACAACTTGTCAAACACAGACCACGACACACAGCGCACACATGCATATACAACACATGACACAAACAACACACACATACTATATGCACACATACATACATACACATGACTCCAATACACAAACAAATGCACACACAAATTCTATACAACAATACCACATACACATCAAAACACACACACACACACACACACACACACAAGCACACACCACACACACACCACACACACACACACAGAGTCACAGGATCGCACACACATAACACACACACACACACACACACCACACACACAAGCACACATACACACATACACAATAAGCAGGGACTGCCAGTCCATCATCACCACCACAACGTGAATCAGAGAGAATTTGTAATATATTCCTGGCATTTCTGATGATCCCATCAATTCTTGCACTGTGTTAAAATTTGCATATTATTAAGTGTCTACCGTTCGCGAGCAAGAAGGATTTGATTTTTTCCTCTAGTTTCTTCTCTCTGAGTGCTATCTGGCGCCTGTGAACGTCGTGGCAAAAGGAGGGCAGTATCATGCATTTAAAATAATATCAAAATTTAATGGAATTCTAATGCTTTTCGGTGTGGAGATTGGAATCCTTGTCAAGCTTTAATTTGATTGCACTGGCATAAATGAAATCTGCTGCTAGTGCTATGCACATCTAAAAAACAATACACGAGCTCTACAAATTTTCAACTGTGTTAGGTTTCTAGGGTTGTGTCGTTATTGTTTTTTGGCATGGAAATATGTATTTAACTCATTTTATTTATTAAATTTTGACTGTTTTGTTAATTGTCTTTTTCCTTTTGTAAATATTAATGTGAATTGTATCAGAAGCAAAATGGACTGTTTTGAAACCTTGCGTACTTTCATGTCATTGAAGTCTTGGGAAGTTACCAGAATAATCTAAAGTCATGAAAACCTATGTTATATATGAATAGTTAGATGCCAGTGTCATGGTGAATGGATTTATGTTAGATCGAATACTGTATGTGAATATTTGACCACTTTGTTATTTTGGCACTGAAAAGGGAGTATTTCGTACAATCAACAACAGTATGGTAATTATTTTTCTTGTACTGCTAACTATGTGGAAAAGTCCCTGTTTTCAAAATCAATTGGTGTTACTTGAATTTCTACCCCTTTCTTCTGCAGTCATTCATCAGTTATATCTGATTATTGACAATGTGTCATATGGGGTGTTGCAGTACAGGGTTTTACTTTGTCTCACATCTGATTTTCTGTATCTCCCTCGGGCTTTGTGGTGAGAAAAAAAAATTACAGACAAATACAGACCTACACACAAAATATACAAAAATAAGCACACACAGGCAGACTGTCTACATACTTACCAACATATATACACACTTCAGTCATGGGTACTCTACACCATTTTCCTTCTCGCCGTCTATGAAGCTGTAGCGCTAAGAAGCACCTCGTACACGGGGAGTAAATAAGATTACAGATGGCTACTAAAAGGATTAGAAAACTCCCTCTAG
The DNA here is from genome assembly GCA_001188425.1 of Eucidaris tribuloides. Taxonomy (NCBI): domain Eukaryota; kingdom Metazoa; phylum Echinodermata; class Echinoidea; order Cidaroida; family Cidaridae; genus Eucidaris; species Eucidaris tribuloides. The sequence goes on along the minus strand of JZLH01S0387028.1, from coordinate 30,972 downwards.
GATTAATTGCAATTTAAGAGATTCCCGTGTTCAAATATGATTTTAATGTCTCGGAGACGAGAACACAATCCGTTGAGCCATTTTCCTGTTCATTATTTGAGGGCATCAACTGTAGAGTGATTACAATTGGCAAAAGGTCTTTCGTAGATTGTTTGTAACCCTCCAGAACACCCCCCCCCAACCACCACTCCCAATCCTCTATAGTTTGTTTTTTACACATCCAGGTATTGTAGAATGAAAAGGAGAGGTTTGTGTGTGTGTTTGTATGTGTGTGTTTGGGTCTGTGTCTGTGTATGAGTGTATGTTGTTGTGTGGTCATTAATTTTACACACTGCCTGTTACAGTTATGGTGTAGTTAATGTATGCCCTCAAGGAGTAATCGTGGTTATATTGTAGTAATTGAGGAGTAGTTTACTCTAATATGTATTCAATGATATGGAGTGGGCTAGAGAAACCTTTTTTTTTAAATCTAACTTTAGACGAGTAGATTTTATGGCCATTTTGGCTGCTGAATACGAATTTGACAATTTTTTTTTTTTTTTGTTAGATAAAAGCTCATGATTGACGTTTTTTTTGTTGGGGGGGGGTGGGGGTTGTCAAAAAATCTGAAAACACAACTCGTGATGCTCTATTAAAGTGATAGGTTAACATTGTGGAGCTTCAATTTAAAAAATTGTCAAACTTTGATATCTGAGCTATATAGTAGTGTTCAAATGGACAAATAAACACCCTAGACTACAAAAGTTTGGTAAGTTACACTGCCAATGGCAAGTTATACATGAATAAACAATAAAACTCGGGGCGAGTTTTATTAACCTAGGTGTACACACAGTAAGTCTATGGGAGGAAACGGGCAAGGGAATCTGGTCAACTTACGATTTTCACTTTTTTAAAGCACTAAATAATTATTTTGAAATACAATTTTTTCAGGGCTTCATTTTTAGACCTCATCAAAGACTCTGGTAGCATGGGGAATCATGCGGCTCAGATTTTTTTAACTGTAGTAAATGTTAGCCAATACCTTTAATATTCTTGAGGTTTCCACGAATTATAATGCATGTATTTACAGCTAAGACTAATAGAAATAAACATTCATATAGACCATTTAAGTAAATAAATGAATAAATGAATAAATGAATGAATGAATATACAAATAAATAGATAAATATATAAATGAATAAATAGATAAATATATATATAAATAAAATACAAAAATAGAATACCTTCTGAAATCTGATTTGAGATGAGAGGATCAAGTGACCATTATAGCTACTGGAAAAGAATAAATCTAACAATGAATTGAGCTTAGAACAAATTCTAAAATTACTTCGACAAACATGTATAATACACCAAAGTTAACTAAATTTCTGGGCATGTGACTGAGTCTGCACCGAATATCCTATTCCCAGTTCCAGTCTAATGAAGTACTACCAGTCTGGGCTTTCATATACCCTTTCTGAGGCAGGAAGAACGGCACAATTCAATTTACCTCACGTTAATATTATTGATGTAAGGGACTTCCTTCTTTTTTCCCCTCCAAAGGAAAGTAGAGGTGTGCACTTAATCGCTAAGATTACATACATTCATGTATTGATTATTGAAACGTGAGATGAAAGTTGGATAATACATGTCCAATGCACACACTTTATAGCAGTGGTAATCCTAATAGTTACGAAAGCGAATTTTTATTATTTTTTGAAGGGTTGGCCATTTAAAAAACAAATTGAGATAAAATAATCAGATTAATTTGCTGTAAATGGAAGTTTTGTTGTTTATCAAAATAACCCAACCATTGTCCCTTAACTCTGAGAAGGGGTTAATTTGGTTTCATTGAATCAATTCATCATTTAAAACCCTTAAACCTTCAGTATTTCAATTTTTAAAAATGGAAATGACCAAATCTAATTTTTTTCAACTGGTTTTTCCACCATATTTCTCACATAGATGTATATCTATATTCATTTTTTTTTTTAGAATTGAAATCAATGAATCCAAATATTTGATTCACAATCTCCCAACCCTGTTATTTCAGAATACCTTTGAAAGTTTTATTTATTTATTTATTTATTTATTTTTACTTGGTCAAATGATTTGACAGCTAGTTATCCAGACATGAAGCCTGTATCCACATTTTAATGCAATTTTCAAGTAGATTAGTCTGTGTTCATGAATTATTAAAGAATAAACTTTAATTAACCACAACTTTGATTATTCAGTATAAAAAATTAATCGAGTTTTACTTACAAGACATGTTGTCACAAGACTTGTTTGCTTCACAAAATGCTTATTTGTTAAAATTTAAAGGTAGTATCTTATTAGTAAAATGTTTGAAAATGACATTTTTCCCCATTGTGTGGTTTTTTTTTTAGACAGACCTATATCATCTGGGAATGCCCTGAAAGTCACACACTCTATAATGTTTCCATTTTTGAGAAATTGATGACAAATGCGGAGGGGGGGGGGGGGCGATCCAGACTTTTATGCCATAAAAAATGTACACAGTGAATGTCTGCTCCTATCTATAGTTTAACATCACAATATGTCATTACATTGGTCTCCGGATAATGGGGTAATGATTAAAGGGGTAAAATTTGGCAAAACATTTTGTATGTTTGTTATTGAAATTTACTCCACCTAATAGGGTACTCCTGTTTAATGGGTTAAAATGCCTTGCAAATGCCTACCCATTAATTGGAGTCCACTGTATAACAAATTTCATTAAGTTTGATGTTGTTTTCTGATGTCAGTTGTGATGATGCCACACTATGTCAAAGATTAGTGAACACCTTTTCTGATCGACTAAAAATATATGTGTGCTTTCACAATGAAGCCCATGTGATAAATGGAATAATGTATAAGAAGATAAGTGATGGTAGCTTTAATGGGAAATGGTGGTTTTTGGTGATTTTCACCACATAGCCATTAAAGGCATTGGTTGATGTTGAGAAAGCCCCATTTGAAAAGTTGTCAAACTTGTCAAATTACCCAAGAACAAAAACTTTTGACAGTTATGCTGTCACTAGCAAAATATGCACCGCTAAAGATCAGTGCATTAATTTATGTCCTGGGGACAGAAATTCTATAACACAGCAGTCTATGGGGGAAAACGGGGATGGACACTCAGTGACTCTCTTTATCAGAAGCACTTAATTTTTTGGAATGTAGAATACAGTTAGAAACTGTATTCTACATTTTTTCCCATTTCACAAGAAAATCTGTCATTAACTCTCAAATTTGTATGTATATATCCAAGGTAAACCTACCAATTTTACGAGTCATTTAGTGAGAGAGCTCTTACTGTTATATAATGATAAAGAAAAAATTGTTTTACTGTCATACTTTTAATATTGATGTTTGATTGAGGAGTTTGATTTGTAGTGATACATTAAGAGTAAATGATCATTTTAAATTGCAATTATATGGCCGTTTGAATTTGACACTACTTTTCCTCTAGCAATTTCATTTTCCAGACCTCATCAGAGACACTGACTAATATAGCATGCACTTACAACATGATGCCCTATTAGTTCAGAATTTGAATCCCATCAAAAATTGATGCTTCAGATTTTCTTTTAAAAAAAGAGCTGTGGCTGATCTATACACCTTTCATTGACTGACTATACAACAAAACTGGTGGTTTCTTTGGGATATAATCCGATATGAATATGCTTATTGTTGTCACTTCAAATGCAGAGAATAACAATTCTTCCGTTCATTGACCAGGCAAGAGTAATCAGATGAGACAGAAAGATTTATGCCCATTGTGGCTGGCAAGACACATGTGGTAATACCAGTTTTACAATCAATTTTCCTACCTGCAACTGTCAGAAATAACACCCTTGATTGGGCATTATTTCATTATTTTTCAAGTTGAATGGAATATGCCATATTCGGATCTGAAATATGACTTTCATTTCACGCCCTGTTCAATTGATGTTCGTAAATGTGCTGGCAACAGTTATCAGGAAATATTATGAAAATGAAACATATAGCTGGATGATTAGATAGGTAGATAGAAATATAGATAAATAGATAGATAAATAGATAGATAGATAGATAGATAGATAGATAGATAGATAGATAGATAGATAGATAGATAGATAGATAGATAGATAGATGGATAGATACATACATACATACATACATACATACATACATACATACATTCATACATACATACATACATACATACATATATACATATATACATAGATATAATACTGTACATAACCTACATGCCTTGATAGAAAATTCAAATGATTCCATAAAGCCTGAATGACATATTATGAGTAATGATTCAATGATTGATGTGATTACATTACATTGATGGTGATAATAATTAATGTAGTTATATGATAATAATAACAACAATAATCATCATCATAATAATTTCATCATAATAATCATAATGATAAAATGATAATAATACTAATCATTGTCATCAACATAATAATAATAATAATAATAATAATAATAATAATAATAATATATAGTAATAATGTTAATATTAATGATGAGAATAATAATAACAACAACAACAATGGAATTGTGTGAACTTTTATCTATTAGTCATAGTGTTTTATAGGTAAGTTAGTATGAGTGATATGGTTTATGGGTAGATGTAATGGTTTTCTCACACATGTAGCATGAATTTCTTTTGTATCTTGAACTAAACATTCAAGAATTGATTCTCTGTTTGTATGGTCAGGTACCCCAGAAATGCCAGCAAATAATAAAAGATAAAAAAATTATATGATGAAACACAGCTGGAAAATTTGAATAAAATCATGCCATATCATGTTTGTGACTTTTGTCTACATGAAATCCTTGAACTCTATGCTTTCTACATGTTTTATTATGTTTGTGTCATATCACTTCAGTATTGAGAAATGTACGATGTAATTACAAGATGCTGTACATTGTTTTGTCTTTATATAAGGATGGCTTCGTAGCTGAATGAAGATCTTATTTTATTTAAAGATGCGTGCATGCATGTCCGGGCATGTCTGAATCGAGAAGAAAAGGGGAAAAGAAAGAGAGATGCTAGATGAAAAGGAAAAACAAACAAATAAGTTAGTAATAACTATATTGGTCTGCGTACAATTGCTACTGTCTTGCAGATGACCAAGTGTAACCCTATAAAAGTACAGATACATGTACAGTCAGTGTCTTGAACGTCTTATTTCAAGGGCCTTTATTTACTGGCTAAGTCCCGCTGTCCACCAGTTGACCCGTCTTCTTCATTAGAAAGAAGTTCTTTGAAAATCAAAATATCTGTATTCAAAACAGGCCAGGGTGATATTGCCTTTTATTGTTGCTGTTAGCTTTGCTCATACCAATCCTCGTCATATCATTAGTATGCTGATATCATATCAGTCGCATTTTGATTTAAAGGCAGGGAATCTCATTTGCACCACTCCCACAGCACATCAAAACATTCATATACCTTAGGCTAAGGACATGTCTATGAAATCTGAAGATCAGTAATTAGCTAGAATTTGAAAAATGTACCAAAGAAAAATGACCAACTGACCAATGAAGGGCCATGGTTAGACTCCGTGCAAAACTCCCTGAAATAAGTCAGTTCATTATTTCAGTAATCATGTATTTGTCTATAATTAATTTTCAGCGTACGATTTATAATAGAATTTGTCAATGCATAATTATGGTACACATTGGTAAATTGTATTAAAATATATGTCACAGATCATACACCAAGAACATACATGCATTATAAGGGTCTGGAAAAAAGACTGGTAGAGTTTTTGTCACTACTAGACGATACTTCAAATTCAAGTCTAGTGGGTACTATAATTTCACTAAAACCTTGTTTCTAGGTCTATACTTTGCTAAAGGTTCTTAGATTATGATTTCTTCTTTTATATGATTGTGTATAATTTACACAATGAAACACAATGCTCTGCCCTTTTAAATGATGATGTAGTCTAATAATTAAAGGTAGGGGATATCGTGTGCATATCTCCCAAAACACAACAAACCATCACTGCTGGCTACTTGTGAAAGCCATGTAGACCTGTGAAATTTAAAGATCATTAATTATCTAGAATTTGAAAAATGCATAAAATACTAATTATTGTGCTCCGAACTGAGACAATTCAGTAGTATTTTAGTGTTCAACTTCATGCTATGGTCTAAGAAAAAAAAATATTAATCTACGTGAGATGTCTGCATAGATCATGTAGATCCACCCCTGGTTATTTATGATTTTATACAATGATTTCTTCAATTCTCATTTTATCCAGTTGGTGCTGTTGTTATCAATTGATAGATAGATAGAGAGAGAGAGAGAGATAGATAGATGATAGATGGACAGCCAGATGGATGGAAGGATAGATGGATGGATAGATGGACAGCCAGATGGATGGAAGGATAGATGGATGGATAGATGGACAGCCAGATGGAAGGATAGATGGATGGATAGATAAATAAATAGAAAGGTAGATACATAGACAGAAAAAGGATAAATAGATAGATACATGTAGATAGATAGATAGAAAGATAGATAGATAGATAGATAGATACATACATACATATATACATACATATATACATACATGACAGATGGATAGATATATCAAAAAATAAATAGATGGAAAAATAGATAGACAGATGGATGAAAATAGAATAGATCATGATAGATATATAGATGATATAGATGGATAGATGGATTAAACTAGATAGATGGATATACTGTAGATATAGATATAGATATCAATATAGCTAATCAATTATGTAGATTCATATAGTTGTAGAGTTGTAGGCCGAGATATATACAGTGTTTATATTTTTACATTTCTAATGTCTACCCAGGTGGTAGGTAATTTTCCTGGTTTGTGTAATGAGTACCATATGATACATGATATTTTCCTCAATTGGACTGAATCTGGTAAGAAGGTAGAGGGCAGTATGTAAATTGATTTGCATGATGCAATGGTGCCAGATGAATGG
>JZLH01S0387028.1:7742-23953 GCA_001188425.1 Eucidaris tribuloides | reverse complement strand
TACAAATTGCAGCATCAACTATTTTATTATATGTTATATTATTTCTGATTTCTTGAATTTGAGTTTATTATATTGTTTATTTGGATTTATTTATAATTTTTCTTATTATTTTTCTTATAATATTATTATTATAGGAATTGTTGACATTAATTCTTGGGTACATATTCACATAATTCAATGCAATTCATTTTATTTCACTCATGATAACAAGTACAATTTAAAAATCATTAAGAAGGGTAACAGAAATCACACAGAACCAAAAGTGACAGAAAAATTACTTTAAAATTGCCATGAGTAGGGAACAGCAGGAAAGGAAAGAGCCTATTGATGAACTGACCCTTGCAAAAAATATAACAACATCAAAGGAAGGGGTAAAGGAAAGAAAATGTTACAATCTGTTTTCTGTTCTACAAAATGGAATAAACAATGAAAAGGCAACAACAATGTAAATGTACAAAAATGCCTTTACAAATGGAGAATATTGTTTAATTCTGATTGGAAATAAATTGTTTACATTTTACATTTTAAAACATCAAGTGAGACTGAGTTTTTATACTTTATATGACAGAGTTCCAAATTTGAGGTCCTTGAACAAAACAGAATTTTTCAAACAATAAATTCTTATTTGTGGTACATGAAAAGTATTTGCACTTGTATTTGATATTATATCAATAAAATTCATGATGATATTGAATGAACTGTTGAATATAGTCAGGTGAGAGTTTATTATTTCGCTACATGAATAGAAGAATCTGGAATGTATAATTACGTTCAATAGGGGATAGATTGAGACTGTATGCTATTACTTTTCACTGAAATTGATCAAAGGTTAATTTCCTGACTTCTATACCCTCTATATTGCCCAGGAAAGGAAAAGGAAAATGCAGTTTTATGGAGTACATTCCCCTTCCTCCAATACTGCACTATATGATAACAAATTATTATTCTAATTACAATATTTTTGCAAGTGTAATCAGGAAGTGAAAGTGACATTTTAATCGTCTAGATTCTGGATGTCATACTTGTAATTCAGTGAGATCTTATAACTCTCCTTAGACATGGAGTATATCTCCTTGATTTAAATGTATCAAATATGTAGACAATATAAGACCACTAGCTTCATTGTCATAAAATAAGAGGGAACCTTGTAAGATCACTTTGAGTTGGAAGACAAAATTGTGAGAGGAAGACTTCCCTACATTTAGGAGCACTTCCCAGAAGCAATTCAGAGACAATTTTTTCTTCATCATTACTGTTCAAAAAATGCACCTCATGAGAAAGAGGTTTTTGTGAGGAAATGTAACCTTTGTTTGAGTAAAAGGTTAGGCTTTCCTATTTTCTGAGCTTCTGTAGCCTGTCATTTCTGAGTGTGCAATGAAGTGGGCTTCTGTATTTAACCCTTTGGCCCCCAATAGGTTAAACTGCGATACGTGTGCATAAAATCTGAATGCATTGAGAAAATTATTTCTTTCCATTTATCTTGAAACTATCAATATTTGTTGCCATAGCAACACCAGCCTGCTCTGACTCTCACTGATAGTTTCAAATTGTGTGACTAAAACTAAAGTGGACTGTCGCAATGGTCATCAGATTTGTATTCTGCAATGTTAAGGTACTGTAAGAAAGAATTCATCGTCAGCTGACAGCCACAAAGGCACTATTGCTGTACAAAGTGTATAGCATTAGTGCCCATCGTGTTCGAAGCTAATGCCATGATGCTTTAGGAATGTGGAGAATTTACAGTACATATACCCAACTTTGCATGAATCTCCCGGTTTTTGACATTGTACATATTTACGAAAATACTGTAACATATGAATGAATGCTGCAAGGAATATTTTCATATCTTCTGTAAGCTTGCCCTCATCACCAGTGGTCATGTTGTGTATGCATGCATTTGATTATGCTCTGGAGTCGTCGTTGGAGCGTTGTTTGTTTGTTTTTGTTGTTTCTGGGTACTATGAAGTTATTCTACCATCGTCCTGGCCGGGCCGAGCCATGGCATGACTCACCTCACTACTCCCAAGCCTACAGGAAGCTGTACATCATTCCATGCTGATTCCCCTTGGCATACCCACACACATACATACACATGCACACACAGATACACACATACATACACATACACACACACACACACACACACACACACACACACACACACACACACACACACACACACACACAAACACACACACACACACATACAAGCACAGACACACACATACAGACAGATGCATATGTATAAACACATACATATAGACACACAGACAGACAGACACATACACACAGACACATATAGACACACACATATAGGCCTACACATATGCGCACGTGCGCACACACACACACACACACACACACACACACACAAAGACACTCATGCAATCAGACAGACACATTCATACATATATATACAGACACACATGTAGAGACACACACATACTCACGCATAAACAAAGCACAAACAAACACGTAATCATGCATACAAACAAACACCCATTCACAGATGCATACTACTAGATAGAAAGATAACATATTTAAATGCAGATATGTACACACACACATACAGACACTAACATACATGCATACAGACAGACACGTATTCATGCACATAGACACACGCATGCACATTTACTTTCAAACAGACACATACACACACACACACACACACACACACACACATAAATACAAGCCACACTAGTCTAACTGCCAAATTTTGTTCATTTGAAAAGTTGACTATCTGATGATCAAAGCCTACCAGGTCAGAACCACACACCAGTCCCTCAAAATTCAGTGAAATTCATTAGTATCGAGATTTTCAACTTTTGAAGGTCACAGTTTATAAGTATTTTTCTTTAGCTGGACCAAATCTGAACAAATATTATAATGGTAGTGTGAGTAACTCGGTGACACTAGACTTTTAAACTATTTTAGGTAAAATAACAACAAGAAAAAAACCCAAGTTCTGACGTGGACATCTGTGTAAATTTTTGTGTTGATCGTCATTTTTTGCCTCAAAGTTTAGAGTTTTTGTGTGACGAATCATCTTCTAAAGCTGATCCCGAACGAGAAACTTCCGGGTTGAAAGTTGACACCCAGAGCCGAGGGAGTGGTGCCAGCGGCTAGCGGGCCTTGGGCTCCTCCGGACCCCCACTTGGGTGGGTGCCATCTTGCCACACCAAACTTTTATCCACCTTCTCATTTTTTGCGTAAAGTTCCATGACGATTTTGCCGAGTCATTGCACATCAGAATCTGTAACATCAGTGGAGAAAAGGGAACTGCACATGTGCATGAAGATTCGTTGGAGCTGGCAGTAGAATATGTTTCGAAGCGACATCCCACAGGATTCAACTACATAATGTACAAATTGGTGGCTGAAGTACAGATTACACATTCATTCAGCTGGTTTTAATATCGGAAAATGATGATGACCATATGGCGCACACTGCGTATGATTACAAGCATTTTTTTTTCTCGGTTAAATCTTAATTTCTTATTTGTTTTGCAGCACTATCGAAACAAGATTAACTTTCAAAGATCTTTTAAATGCAGCACACATTTTTTCTTGTAGTCTTTGTCATAATAAGCAGTCAGTGAAAACTACAACATTCAGCTCGTTTCTCCAGGAGGTAATTATTGTACAATTTTTTTTCTGTTACAAGTAGGGTTTCTTATTCCAAATATTTTGGTAATAACTAATTTCTTGAGTATAAAACATATTTTATTTGGAGGGGGGGGGAGGGGGTTGCAAAAATCATGGTACTATTGTAAAAATATAAAACCTTTTAATCATAAAAACTAATTTCATATGTTTCATAAATTAAACTATGATACTTTTTGTGCTCTGTGTACAATCATAAGGTGGGCCCATGCTTTTCAAAATTGGACCTTTTAGAAGATTTTGTAATTTGAAACAAAACATGTAGCCGTTCTAGGCAGGTGGCAGCTATGGACCATTTTGAGTTTAATAGTTTGTCTCCATAGGAAACAATTTATTGGCCACTACAGGCAGGGTGACTGCTATAGAGAGGTTGCCGCTGAAGTAGATTTTGATGGTAGTTGCAAGACTTGTGATTAAAGAATGAATTTGTATGTCAGACTTTGCTTTCCTTCAAAGTACACATTATCACAAATTGTGCCAAATTGTGGCCTCAGCATTAATAATAACAATTCATTCCTTTAATTTGGCATTCTATTATTATTTCATTTTTAGCTACACATGGGTAGGATTAGGCAACATTTCCCCTCTTTCCATGCTACAAGCAGAATGCCCATTTTGTGTATGTGACACGGAAGCCATATTTCCATAATAATGTTATTTATGTATATTCAAACCATATCTGTATCCCCCGTCATAGATATATTAAACCCAGAAGTATCGAGACCTACCCCGTGACTAAATCAATAATTTCCGTTTATCGGGACCTGCGAGACTCGTCAAAGAGGGCAGAAACTTGATAAATCTAAATGATCATTCCCTCTCCCCCCCCCCTCAACCACCCAAAAAAAGAAATGATGAGAGAAAAAATAATAATTTATGTATTAGAGAATTGATTTGGAAAGAATTTGTTTCTAGGTCATGCAGTTAGGAGTTGTTCCTGAGGGGGGTTTGCGCACTTGTGTTTTCACTTACGCTGGACAGATCTACTGGTAAACGCAGGATCTAGAAAAGAGAGAAGCACATTGCGTGCAGTACACTTCGTTACGTCATTCGTATATCGGCAGAGCCTGCCAAGTTTGTGCATTGCACTTTTACCGGGCACCTCGTCAAGGAGCAAAGTGAATGCCCAAACTTTGTGCACTCGTGTCGTACATAGATTCTTCAGGGAGACACTAGAATATAGAAAATATTTTAATGCTCGGTGCAGGAGACCTTTGATAAATTGAGTTATGAAAACTAATTAGCAAGAGTGCAGATAACGGGGAGAGTGTGCGTCTAGCAGCCCAAACACGTTCGGTAATCTAATTTTTAGGAGTTAATGTTGTTAATAAGAGATCAGGAGGAACTCGGGGGAACCATAAAATCATTAGACACTCCGTATCTGGAAAGCGAGACGTTTGTGGTCAGGTGTTGCGTTCGCCATGTCAGAATTCTTCTATTCCTCTTAATACATCCACATTCACAGGCATGTATGTCTTATCTTGAAATTAGAAAGAAGGGGGGAAACCACACACGCACGCACACTCACACATTTGCACATGAGGATATCTATTTAACTTGATGAAATAACTACAGTCTTGAACTTGGGGATGAATTAATTAATGATGAGCACATGCAATTTCATCATTATATATCGGGGGGGCTGATGCGTCGCGCACATGTGTTTGCGCGATCACGAAAAATTTGAATTTCAGAGTCTTGGCAAGAGCGGGGAATGCGAAAAACAGCGTAATGAGCGTCACGCTCTCGTGTCACGATGCAGCGGGGCTTCAGCGCCACGATAGCTGTTGTCGGGGCGATAGCGTCTGGTAGCACTTGCTGCATGATTCCCAGCCAGCCAAAGTCTCACCTGTTAGCCAGCAATCACTACTCATCAAACACTAACTCTGCTGACATGTCAACCCACAGTAGATAAAACACTCATCCTCACAGAATATTTCAAAGGCTCCAGCTTTATTGTAAGGCAGGAAAAAGCTACTTAAACGCCTAAATCCACAATCCGCATCAAGACCCAAGTCCCTGCCTATTTAATTTTCTGGTAGCGCAAAAACAAACGTAGCTGCGGAGTTGGCAATGTAAGCGCGTTATAAGCCCACATCCTCCGCCTGCCCATGTGCCCATTTCCTATCATCTCCGCACTGATTGGCTAATGTGATTTCCAATAACTTAGCCGTAACGGCATCGCAATATGATTTTGAAACAGAATGTTTCCGTGCCGCACACCGAGGGGGTCCCCCCCCCCCCTCCCATCCAACATTTCTCTTTAATGGGCTGCACTCTAAGCATGTGATTGCAACAAATTTCCATGCAGTATTAGTTTGGAATTACATTTTCATCTGGCTGATTCCCAAGTACAAGCTGTCCCTAACCAGTCACATCGGCAGGGGTAATTTGTCAAACCTGAATACAGTGTGGGATGAAAATTTCATGAGAAAATTCAATTAATTGTCTTCGGGTGGTCTCGGGCAATTCTTTCATTTTTGCCAGTTACTTCTAACTGTGAAACTTCTAGGCTGTACTACAATGTAGGATGATTTTTTTTTTTTGTGGAGAGTATCACGTAATGCAATTTTGATCGGTAATACCCAATAACATGTTGAGAAGTTGGACAATTTTTTACTTCACTATTTTTAACTGTGACAAAAAATGAAGATTTATTGCTGAGTTCATTTGATCGCATCTATTTCGCTTGTTTTAGATCATCTGACTGCTGGTATTAGATGGCCCGTGGCAGTCATTATTACCTAATCACGATGTACAGCTGATCTAAACCTGACAGCCTTTTCTTTTGTCGTCATTTGAAACGCTCATTTGAGCTTACTGTTATCGGAGACAGATAAGTTTATTAAGATATATTTACGTTCAATGGGGACATTGTGCGGGCTGTACAAACATTTGGTCGGATTAAATGAAACAAGAAAATTACAAAATCAAGAGCATGTAACCTAATAAAGAGGTTTTAAATCACGCAGAAGTCAGAGTAGTGCAGGGAAGTTTTCCAAGATACAATAAATGAAAAGGGCAAAGTTAATTTTTTCTGTGTTCTAAAAGAAACATCTCCACCCATATCACTCACTGGATGGTGCTGTCTTCAGGGCTAGGTCACAAGACTATGGTAATTCACAAACACATTTTTCTACTTGCCCTTTGGGCAAGTGAAATATTCAGAATTTTACTTGCTCGAATGAAAAATTCACTTTCTTGCCCCAAAATAAACGATAATAAGAAAAAAACGAAAATGATTTCTCAATTATCTTTTTTTTTTCACTAAGCCCTTTTACTTGCCCAACTTGAAATTTTACTTGCCCCGGGCAAGTGCTAGTGTCGATCCCTTGGTAATTGCATATCCCATATTGGGTAGAACCAGGTGTATATGATTTTATTATTACAGTTATTGTTGTAGAGTGAATAGTTTGTCTTTCGTTTCCATAGTGAGTACAAGAAACCTAGCTGTTACTACAGTACATCTTTTCTAGTCGATTTAAGCGTCAGAGTTGTTAGAACTTAACTGAGGAGAAACAATGACCTGAGAAAGACATAAAGAGAAAAATGGCTTGACTGAGAGTTCTCCTAAAATATATAACTGTGCATCTGGCTAAGGCAGTGTGATGCATATAGTCAAGACTTCTCCATCTCTCTTACGGTTTGAAATGCATTCTACACATTTCCACTTATCCCGTCTGTCACCAGCGTTTAACCGGTTCGTCTAAATGCTCTCTTCGCATCGACATTGTTCCAGCGGACAGGGTTTCCCCGATGACGATGCTGCGATGCGGCGGCCGCGTTGCGATGGCAGACTATCAGTTTTTTTTTTGGCGTCTAGATAACTGCCGGGACCTAGTGATGTCATTTCTACCTGTTTGTTTGTCATACGGCGTTGCATGGGGAATCGTGGTACACCCTGGGCTTCGGCAGAAGCTTATCTGGTGACTGCTCGGAGATGACTGGAAATGTTCATTTTCACCCAAACATTTGCTGAGGGGAATCCATCAGCTGCGACAGCGCTCATCCACCCCGGCCCACCCCTGGTCCCTCCCCAGTAAGATGCACCTCCTCGTAATACCCCCAACGCCTGTCGAGTGTGCCCGTGCCTGGTGGCAGCGTGTGTAATTCATTGACTGACTTAAAACAAGAGAGAGCCGTGCCTGTCATCCACTGCGACATGTGTGTGCGACTCATTGTCTTGAGAGCTTCAATTTCCACCTGTAATCATCAATGATTGTTAATGCACACACAATTTTTTTCCAGAAGATTATTATATTCTTGTCGATCCGTGACAAAGATTATTTTATTCTTTAAACAATCACTGCCAGCTACCTGTTCTGTTGTAGATGGTTTGGCAGACAGATTAAGGTACCTAAATGATATCCAGACTAAAGCGTGATATAGTGATAGTTTAATTCGTAAAGTTTCAAAAATAGCTATAATTATTATTGTTATTGTTGTTATTATTAGTTTTATTTCATTTTAATTAATACTATTCAAAACCTACCAGAATAAACACCAAAAAGACTATTCATTTTTTTTTTGGTATTATTTGATGAGTGACACACCTTTACAATGTACGCATAGTAAAACATACAGGTGAAAACTGTGAGTTCATCTACTCAGAAATACCAAAAAAAAAAAAATCCACTGTGTGTTAAAGATAAATGAAACATTCCTTTGGACCGGTTGTCTAGCTTGGTCTTATGTGATAAGATGAAATTTGTAAAGTGCAAAAAACTATTCAAAATATATTAAGCTCCTACTGTGCTTGATACCTCCACTTTTAGATAAATAATAATAATGACAATATGTACATATATATTGTGCAATTCTGACATATCCAAATGCACATTAGAATTAATAAAATAACAGGATTGTTATGGCTTAAAAACATAGAACAGTTACAAAGTTTCAGTTACAAAGTTTCAGTTTTAGTTTATAGACCTATCCAGAGGACGAGGTACTCTTTTTTGCTATTGTTTATGGGGTCATTTTAAGTTACAGTTGTTAGCAATATTTGTTTTCTACAAACAAAATGTATGGTAACCCACTGTAATGTACACATGCACACTTCAGTGACAACTGCATGAGCTAAAATATCTTGCAGGATATCAGACTACAGTCTAGTGAAATATGTCATTTACAGACAGAGTATGATATACAACTAATACAAGTACGTTTTCTTGGAAAACCTTTCTTAAAAAGTACAACAGAAAGATCCCCTAAAAATTTGTACATTAGTATGCCCTTTATCTGAACTGACGTAAAGGTGTCACGCAGATCTCAGTGTTTCATAAATCTACTCATTTGCCTTCATTTCCTCTAATAGTCATCTCTATTAAACTAATATCCAAATATTTTACTACAAATTTAGTATCTTCATCCTCGTATGATTTATTAACCTATTTATGAATTAAGCTGATGAGCATTTGCAAATATGTAGCCCTGTTTTGGGTTTCCTGTTAGGGGTTGTTTTTCATTATATTGTGTGTCATATTAAATATTTTCCAAACATAATATATTCTCTCTTACAGTTATATTTTCGGTGTTGAAAGGGGGGGGGGGGTGGGGGGGGGTGATTTCACATGTTGTTCATTTGTCACATGTACAGGAATTGAAGAAAAACAAAATTGGGTTTGATAGCTATACCTCTTCTTTTGGCTCCATATAAATTCAGTTGAATTGTGAACACGGTCCTTCATATAAATGCAAACCAACAAATGAATGAACAATATATCAATTGAGAAAAATGACATCTGTGATGTGCACAAGTCATGTATTTATTAATTTATTTATTTCATGATAGGTAAAATAATGCAAATATCACTATCAATAATATAAGATTTGGTTTTTAAAATTGAGTGTTTAAATGATCCACGATCTTTGAAATACTCATATGAAAGATATCAACTTGATTTTTTTTCCAAGGGGTTGCCTTGTACTTTTAAATTCTGTGTCATATTTTAAGATATGTGAACTTGAAATAATTGTGTGTTTATTTTCCTAACATTCATTAACTTTTTCTGTCTCATGAATTTTGACATGTGTACCACTTACAAAATTCATATATACTAAGAATAACTTGTTGGCACATTCTGGTGTGTTGAAAGTTATATTTTATGTGATTATGTAATTAACTGAATTGAATTATGCACAGAGTCAAAGATAACAGTCTGTTCATGGAAGAATTCCAAGTGATGCAGCCAAAATGTATGCAATTATGCACATTTTAGATAAATTAATGAAATTAAAACGATTTCCTTCTGTCACTTCTTTGTTCATCTTCGTTTCACCGTTTGAATGAAAACCAAGTATCTTTAGCAACAATGTAAACGAACCGTAAATAAACAAAATACAGTTAGCGTATCTGTCTAGCAAATCGGGTTAAACTTAGCTTAATATCGATTTTTCATGGGACTAACTCTTAACTTGAGATGAAATTATGGTCATTATTTTTTTCATAATCAGTTTTCTTACTCCTCGTACTGTTGTAATGAGTCATTTTCAAATTATCCAGGAATGCGTATCAAACATTCCTTAAATCATAACTCGATGAAATTACCCCTTCTAGGCATAGGTACTAATCACAACATTTATAAGTCATAAATACATCTGTCATCGACGCAATTATTTAAAATTTAAAGAGCAAGATTTTAATCAATTTGTCCGTAAGTACGTTTACTTTACTTTCGGGCAGGTAGTCAGAGGACAAGATATGTTTCCCCTCCCCGGCTCTGACCCCGATCCAGCCGGGGTCTCGGGAGACCCCCCAAAATGAAACCGAAATAGGTCAGTAATCCGATTTATCAAACGTGACATCAGTCCCTGGGCTCGAGTACAGGATTGTAGCATGTCACAAAGCCTTATGCCATTGTTTCCTATAACCTATTAATCACGAGCAAATTCTTTTGCTCCCGCACTCGAAGGATCACAATTGAATTGTTGAGTTCAAGTAGGGCCCAAGTCCACAGTTTTTCGAAATTGAGATTTTGTAATGTTTAATGATCTTTAACTCGTAACGTGCCAAAGTCGCAGATCTGCACCACATAATACACATAAAGTCCATAGAGATTCAAATCCTCTGGCTTGTTAAAAGTTAAGAGAAGCTATCTGATTATGTTCATAACAGCCCCAAGTTCAGTCAATATGCAGAGCATTTGAAATGCATTGAGTGCAAGAGGGGCCCAACTCCAAGATTTAGCATAATGACCATAAGTGGCACACTAGTATTCATAGCATTTAATATGCATTGAGTGCAAGTACATCAGGACTTGGACCTCTCTTGCGTCATGCATGGGCTTAGCCTGTCCCCTTTCAGAATAAAAATACACATTTTACTGGTTGCTATTCTGTATCAAAACAATGGTTTGGATGTAACCTGATCTTAAGAAGTGTTAAAAATATAAAAATAAGAAATAAAGATATGTATTATCTCCAGATGCAAAATATGTGAAATATCCATTCCCTTCAGGATATCAATATTGTTTAATTCAAGTAGGAACCATAGACTTTATACATGTGACTCGGTCAGAGGCCAGCAAAATCTGGCCTCAACTCCATCCCTGTCGCCAACCCTTGGAAATATAACAAAATTAAGTGTTCCAAATCATAGCATTTGTAAATCTATGAAATGGTGTTATATCTGGGTAAAGTGTGAATCATTTGGCATAGCCTCTTTTTAAGTAAGATATGCAATGAAGTTGATTCCCTACAAAAACATATTTCTTTCTGAATTCAGCGATTCAGTTGGATAGTCCCACATGTGGTGAGGGCTCCTATACTAGCATTAAATTAAAGTCTGCAGAGCCTTTGAAGGTTCCGATGAAATAAAAGCACTACCTGATTAGCCCATAATTAACATCATTTGTATGTAAAAGATTGAATATAATCAAGAAAACATTCATGCTGCGCAGCTTCATCAAGTCAGTAATGGATCAATTGAAAGCAGTCATAATCTGCAGTGGATTATGTATTGTTGCAATAATCCTATTATTGCTCTGTATGTGTTCTTGAAGCGGTGAGAGTAGCAATGATATCGGTGATAACAAACAAAGAATTTCTACTTGCATACATTTGATTTCCAGTTGTCTGTTTGTAAACCAATTTTATGTGATATGTCCCACATATTTCTATCTTTCTTTTCTATATCATTCTTGCTTTCTTTCTATCTATCTTTCTTTTCTTGTATCTTCTTTCTTTGTTTCTTGTTTCTGTTAATTAAACTGTAACTATGACATAGTTCCAATTTGATCTGAGACTATCTATCTATCTATCTATCTATCTATCTATCTATCTATCTATCTATCTATCTATCCATCCATCTACATGTATATAATGAATCAATTACAACAGCCAGAATTTTCAGAATATTTTTTCAAAAATGATCTGTAGCATAATTGCAAAATTACATTTATAACCTTTATTTCCCCTCTTTTTTGTAATTGTTCTAACATTCAATTATTAATGATAATAAAATTCTATGGACAATTTTTATTTCTGCTCCAATACTTTGTGAAAGTCAAAGAAATATACACCTTCACATTTCAACTGAATTCCATTCTTTCCCTGGATGAACCCTGTTGACGTATGATGAAAATAGCAAAAGGGGATGGTGGATAGGAAAAGGGGAATAAAATAGAATTAGCCTCGTTTACCAGCCGAACTGTTTGAATGGCCGCTGCAGGGAGGTAATTGTTCGTAGGTAAACAGTAATGTGACGCTTCGTGAACCACAAAACCAGCGGCCCTCTGTCCTGTAATAATCTTGCCGCAGCGTAATCATTTACTCTACTCTCCAGCGCGATGAACTATTGTCATTCTGCGATGGCTAATAAACATAATGACTACTAATGAGCAAATTGAACAGCTTGCCGACCTGTGGAGTGCATTGTTTTGGTGTAATTGCTTTGTGTTTATGTCTTGATCAGAGGGGCAAAGAAGTGATAGGAATATCAGTTGGGGGGGGGGGGGGTTGAGGGTCGGGATCTGGTAATAATTATTGAGATAATCAATAGCCAATAACTTTGCCCCGGAGAATAAGCCAAATCGTTGGTCATGGTGGTTTGCGGGAAGGAAACTGATGAATAGACTATGGAATCAAAGAGCTGAAAATCATCAGGTAAAGCACGAACAGCCATCGGGGAAAAGAACGGGTTTGACATTTCGCAGCTGGCAATTCTATCACGCCCCCCTGTATTGGAAACAGATAATAGGACAACAGATGATCGTAGAAAAATTGAAAGTTTGGGAGAGTGAGGTAGCAACCCCAGCCCATGTTAACATGGCGCGCAAAACGTGATTTCAAACACGATTGCCAATCGACGATAACTGTGATTGCGAATTTTTACCCGTGTGAAAGCAAACAGAATCGGGATAGCTAATCAAATCATGAAATTCATATCATGCTCCAGAGGGGTTTTCTAATCTCGATTCTCCCAAATCATGTTGCGTTTTTTTCTCATGTGAATGGCTTGACCTCTTGAAGAGTAAAGACAATTTAGGAGGCAGAGCTTGTGTGCACTTTCATTCACTTTTATGCACGACATGCACCCACAAATGTCTGTACACACGCCTTGTGTATTCACCACAGTGGTTTATTGACAGGGATCCAAAAACATAAGACAATCCACTTTTAACTAGAATCTCACATTCTTCTTGCGAAATCCGAAAACAATATTTCCTCATGTGTAGGTTGGTAATTCCAATCGGCGCAATTTCAATCTTGATTGCAATCATGGTTTGTTTGCTGTACGAAGATGGTCTCGGATCGGTCGGGGTATATGTGCGCCATGCCTGTATTTGAAGGGTGGGGGATGGGGGGCATATACTGAGGAATGGCATGGTTGTGGGGGAGCAGGGTCGGTAATTCCAATCCCCGCGATTTCAGTCACGATTGCAATCCGTTTTGGATGCCATGCGAAGACGGTCTCGGATCGTTCGGGGCTTAAGTGAGCCATGCCCGTATTCGAAGGGTGGGGAGGGGGGCGAAATCCCGGGGGACGGCACGGTTGTGGGGGTGATTCATGGCGTTCACTCTGGGTGACATGTTAGCCTGTCATCTAACGCTTAGCTTCTAATTTCCTCTCGTTGATGAGTAACAAAGGGAATATCTCCAGCCATTGACCTTGATTACAAACACAAAGGGGGTAAACTGATAGTTGATACAGCGTATTCATCTCCCGTTACTCAGTATAGGTGCCAGACGTTGACTCTTGTCTTTCGATGTTGTTGCATGTACTACTGGATTTCGGGACTTGATCTTTAAGTGGTAGCTACGTGATATTTTATTTTTAAAAAAAAGTTCTTTCATGCCACAGAAAAGTATGAATATGTTCTACCAAAGATTTACTAGTTTTTTTTTTTTCAAAGTAATGCAACTGCTGTGCATTCAAAAGCATACCGGTGACTTCCTCTAAATGCTTAGGCATGCCACTCGTAAAGACTCAAGTTTTTCTGCAATGCATAAAATACTAGGAATTTCACAGAAAATGGGATGTCAAAAATGGAAATCTGCAATATTTCGCTATTCTAGAATGACTGGCATTTAAACTTAAACAATTTTCTTTTTTTAAGGGAAATGAAATTTCACATTTAGCTCAGTGAATTGTGCAACAGTAAATACTGTCTTCAATGAGTTAAACAAAGGAATCAATTTGAATCATTATTATGTAGATAATTAAATGTACATGCAAAATATATCTCATATTCATTAAAATATACCCCAAAAATATTTATTCTTTCACTTCAGTATATTCTTAGTAAATTGGGAGTAATTACTTTGATTGATTTTGTTTTTTCTTTTATGGTTTTTAACCTGAACCACAAAAAAATAGTATCCAAATTCAAGCAAAATTGAAAATATCTCAATTTTCATAAAATCCACTTTAATGTAAAATTACAAAGTTCAATCACTGTTCGGTTGATTGTAGCAGACTTTTCGTTGTGATTTGTACAGATTTCTCAGGATAGGGTCAAATTTTACCTGTAACCAGCAGAACATTGAACTCGGTGAATCAATGAACTTCGGAGAATTCCCATAGCAACTGCAATCTTTTCATGCATTTTTTCCTTGTTCGACAACAAGCGTTAGAGTCATTTTCCCCCAGCTCCATATCTCACCAGATTGTTTACATGCTGTAGTATTACTCTGTCCTACCCATAAGAACCAAATCTTCTCTGTGGAAATGAAGCATCAAGCATAATATTTGTCATTTTTTTTCCTTTTGCATACAACAGTTTGCGAACTTATAAACTTTAGCAATATGAAAGTTTTATCCGTTGAATGAAACTTGGGTATAAGGATTTTTTGGCACAAAAAGAATCTACACATTCTTAGACAGGTGTTAATTGATACACTCAAAATCCAATCACAAATTATTGCATTATGAGAAATGTAGGGCACAATTACATTCTGTACAATTTAGGCCTAGTGGATTTACATTATTATTTGAAATTCGTAATTCCTTGCTAACTGAAAGTGATAGTCTGGCTTCCAGACATAATAACCTATTCTATAATATACTAGAGAAATTAACTATTATCAATTAATTGTCTTGTCAGTCTTGAAGTAAGACTAGTGTGATGAAGTCCATATTCTTAGGTGGAGCATGGACCTAGGTCCTTGAGTGGAGCATGGCAGAGTGAGTGTACTCTGTGGGTAGTAAAAGTTAATGAGTGTACTAGTACTTTGGAGGTAGAAACAGTTGCATGGTCTGGAACCGAGACTAGGGTACTTAATACTGATGTGAGAAGCAAAGGATAATTTCCGATATTACTTTTGTACTTCCCCCATAGTGGAATAAGTCTGGATTTGTTTTGGCTCAAAAGGCAAGTGTGAAATTTCTGGAAATTTTCAATCCAGATCCAATCTGTACTCCGTAGTCCTCAACCCCATTTCAGAAAAGAGGGCTAGAGAGGATGAAATTGCATTGAAACCATGGAAATGTGCATATACCAGCTGCAAAGAACATATAGTTTAGATAGATAATGGATCAAAAGCATATTAATTCACTCTGGACTAAGTTTATTTTAATTCACTTCCGGTTGTATGTTTAGAAACTCTATTTGTTTGATTTCAAACCATGTTGGGTGAATGCATTCATGGCTGTCTTGGGACACTTTTATCAGAGAGATGTTTAATTTGGTGTTAATATGGACCATTGTTCCAATTCATATTAAAGTATTTTGCATATCTTTAATTGCATTTCAAGCATGTAGCATGTACAGTGGTCTCTGCCTAATGGGGTAACATTTAAAGGGGTACTCCTGTTAAGTGAGTAAAATTTAGCAAAACATTTCTTATGTTTTTTATTGAAATGTACTCCATTTAATAGGGTACTCCTGTTAAATGGGTACAAAATGCCTTGCAAATGCCTACCCAATTTAAGTGGAGATGACCATACTTCAACAGTACTACCAGCTCAAACAACCGATAGCCCGTATTATAATTCTATTATTCCATCCATTTCGTTGCTGAAAGCTCGATCTTTACCTTCCAACTCGGAGAAAAATATGACAGTTATTGACACAATGTCCCCCATGATGAACGCTAGTTGCATCA